>OU426853.1:3881757-4086757 GCA_911387685.1 Dolichovespula media
TCGACGTTCTCGAGTCCGAGACGGAGAAACGACGCAAGGAAGCACTGGATGGTATTAAATAAAAACACAATATCGTATTTAACATTTAACATACTTTAACGTCGTTCCCTATCAGATCGATACAATTGTTAAAAGATTTTTTATTAGATTATAGGATTTAGAAATTGATAGATGAAACGAAATGTAGCATTTATTTCTTCGTTTCAACTTAAACGTTTACAATGCCATGTTGTTTTGATGTCGAAAGCACTTTTTTTTTTTAAAGTTTTATTTCATTTTATTGGCCATTCCCTAATCTATTATTATTATGTCTTTATGCGTATGTATATATTTATAATACACACACACATCCTAAGTTTTTAATTTTTTTCATTTTGACTCATTGAATTTTAAGCCAATTTAAGTATATATATATATATACTTGTACCAATATAAGTTGAATTATATTATATAATTATACTAGTTATATCACAAACAAAAAAATTAAAGCTACTCGCTAACTTTTATATTACGTAACATTTTTGTAGATAGGAAGGAAAAACTTTGCTTTGCGTCTGAATTGCAAAAAATACATATCAGACATATAAATTATTTCCTTGAAAATTTTAAACAGTCAATAAACAAGGAATCGATATAATATCTAAGTTAAAATTGTTGAAAATTAAAAAGAAATAAAAAAAAGAAAGAAAGAAAGAAAGAAAGAAAATGTCGAAATATATGCTGAGGTGATCACACGAAAAAAAAAAAAAGAAGACGAAAGGAAAAGAAAAATTAAAGACAGAAAAAGATTGAGCAAGGTGAGATTTTAATCGTTATATTTATCTGTTTACAGATATTGAGAAAATGGTCATACTCAAGTACAATATCAGCGAGGACGATTTTAAAATCATGGAAACCGTGGTTCTGAAAACGGAGCCACACAAGGCAGGCCAACAATGGAAGTTTGCGGGTGCTTTCTACTATGCAACCACGGTTCTCACCACAATCGGTGATTATTACTATTTTGTAATACCGTCTATCGTTGCACTTCGGAAAGTCTTAAACGAGAAAACTTTTCACGAAGATGCCGTGCACTATCGTTAAACGAATGTCCATCTCACTTTGCGAAGCTTTCCTAGAAACTTTTTCTCAGCTTGTTCGAGTAAGAACTTGACTTTGATAGAGGATGTAAAAGGACTTTCCTACGAACTTCTCACTCTGTGTATATGCGAGTTCTTGAATAGCTCCTCGTGTCTGTGAAGTTGGTAACACGTTTTATACGAATTTCACAATGTTAATAATGGTGATAACGGGATCAATTATAGAGAGAGAAAGAGAGAGATATATGAAAAAGAAAAAAGAATCTGAAAAAAGATCAACGATTCTTAAAACATGAATAAACTTGGAAAACCTGCACCCCTCCCCCCTTTCCTCCTCTACCCTATTTCTTTACCTACCCGGGAACAATTTTTATCTTTTATAGCGCCGGTCAAATAATATCATTGTTATATCTCTAATTGGTTAATCGTTTACACAGGTTACGGACACTCAACGCCAAATACCATAAGCGGTAAACTTTTCACGATGTTCTATGGAATCGTTGGAATCCCTTTAGGGCTCGTAATGTTCCAAAGTATAGGTGAACGCCTTAACAAGTTCTCATCCGTTGTAATACGGAACGTAAAGAGTCTTCTCAATTGTAAGGATGTCCAGGTAAAGTTTATCAATATCTCTCGTAGATCAATAAAATATATCAGATGCGATAAATGTAAGGAATATATATATATATATATATATATATATATATATATATATATATATATATTCTTTATTGGATAAATAAATGTCTGGATTAATTATTATAGGCTTCGGAGATAAATTTGATCTGCGTTGTTACGACCTTGTCGTGTCTGACCATAGCTGGTGGTGCAGCAGCGTTCTCCAGATACGAAGGGTGGTCTTATTTCGATTCAATTTATTATTGCTTCATCACTCTGACGACCATAGGCTTCGGTGATATGGTAGCTCTTCAAAAGGACAATGCTCTGGACAATAAGCCAGAGTACGTAATGTTTGCCTTGATATTCATCCTATTTGGATTGGCCATCGTTGCGGCCTCCCTTAATTTATTGGTCCTGAGATTCGTTACGATGAATACCGAGGACGAGAGACGAGACGAGGCCGAAGCATTGCAGGTGACATATACGTTTCATTTATTTATAATTAATACGGCTTAAAGCGTGTTTAACCCTTTGAGTGCATAAATACTTCTTGGCGCAAGCGATCCGCGTGGACTGCGCTCGTCTAACGATCTCGATCCCTGGAGGACGGAATACTTTCCTCCCCCCCCCCCCTTCGATGTTAAATCTCTCGATTGAGTGACTCAAGGCGCAATTACTTAAATCAATATCAGAATTAATTCATTATTTTATTCAAAAGATTAAGACATAAACGATATCTTAACTTAAAATTAAATAAAAGAGAGAGGGATCGATAAAAATTGATAAACTCATATACGCGCCCATGGTCCACAGCGCGATAGCTTTCTCCGAACGCATATATGCGTCCATATAGCAGTCAATGGGTTAATAAGATATACTCGTTTAAGAAATATTACGATTACTCGTCGGCTTAATTTATAGGCGGTACAGGAAGCGGTACGTTTGGAGGGTGACGTGATAACAGCAAACGGCTCGATATTGTCGGAGCGAGTCGGTAATCACGGTGAAACAGTTTCGTTGGACGACGAGGCATCAGTGTGTAGCTGTCGCTGTAGCGGCTTTCAAAAGAAACGCCGGAGACCACGTTTTACGGTTCGTCGCTCACCCGGCAAGATTTCTCATCTATTACCGATGCAGCAATTTTCACAACCGAATCAACGCGCCGAATTGAGACCACCCCAGTTGACGTCGTTGTTACAATTACAAACGTTGCATCAACATCGTGCGAGTATCTGACAACGTTCTTATGCTTCCTCGTTAAATTCAATAGAACGTAAGCCAAGACGCGAGTCCGTCTGATCGTTGCATCATAGAAATGCGAAAAATGTCGATGTTCGATCAACGACCAAAATCGACGGCCATACTAAGTCGTGTTCAATAACGTATCTCGTATTGTTGTCAACAATTTCGATGTAATTTTTAATAGGCGGCACCGATATCAGCAGTTTAACTTTCTTCGTGGATTAGAAAAAAAAAAAAAAAGAAAACAAAAATAAGAAAGAAAGAAAGGAAAAGAAAAAGCCAAAGGAAAGGAAAGAATTGAAAAGGGGAGAGAAAATAAAAACCAAACAGAAAAGAAACGAACTATTCTGTCTACTGTTCACCAACAAAAGCCACCCCGTTCGTACGTCAAAGAAACAACGTCGGTGGAGTGTGAAACCGATCGCGTAGAGCTTGGCTCTTCCTTTCATTTTCTACTCGGACGAACATTATATATACGTTAATCCATTGATTTCATTTTACATCCGATAAACCAAATTCGTATCTATTATCTTAAATTATTATACACGTACTTACTTATCTGTGTCGCTGAGTTTTCACCATAAAAATGTACCTGTACGCTTTGTTCGTTAGATTGACGAATCGGCGTACGAGATAATTGTAATTGAGTGAGGTATAGAAAATAGAGAGAGAGAGAGAGAGAGAGAGAGAGAGAGAGAGAGAAGAAAAAGAAATAGAGATTCATTCGTCCGAGTGACACAGATCATCGTGTAAGCCCAGGCGTGTTATATGTAACACATTGATAGATAGACGTTCCACGTGCGGAGCAATTTTCTTGCCTTTCATCGAGAAGTAGTATCTATTTGAATATTTTTTAATGTCAAAGAATATATCTTTAGTATTCCAAATTTCAACATGGTATATGTATGTACACGAGGTATAAGTAGTATCAATGTCGAAGGGTGGTTAGTAGCGAGCCAGCCGAACGTTTCCAGGCGTGTATCGTGGCGACGATAATTCAAAAGTTAGAAGAAAAGGAAAAGAGTAAGGAGAGAGAGAAAGAGAGAGAGAGAGAGAGAGAGAGAGAGGGAAGAAAAGAAAAGACAAAACCAAAGAAAAACAAAAAAAGCTTTAATGATGACCAACCCCCCAACAAACAAATAAATAAATAACAATCTCGGATCGTTCGACGACTCGTTACAATAAAAAAGAAAGAAAGAAAAAAGATGAAAAAAAAAAAATAATAATAATAATAATTAACAAAATAATTATTGATAACGGTCTTCAGTATGTTTCTAATGAGAGCTCGTCATATTTGTATATGACGTGCACCGTGCACCGATTCGTGATCGATGATAAAATTCGATGAGAAGCCAAACGATTCGATCCACCGAATTGATTGTTACTTCGTTCGATCACAATTTAATAATAATAATAATAATAATAATATTAATAATAATAATAATAATAATAATAATAATAATATTAATAATAATAAAACGAGAGGGTGAAACGAGGTCAACTATTACACTTCGTATGTCTTCGTTATTATCGATTACAAAGTAAAAACTAAAAAAAAAAGGAGAAGAAAAAATGAAATAAAAATAAAAATTAAAAATCAAGAGAGTGACGTATGAATTCGAGATTTGTAATATATTAGGATTATAGTTATACATATATGAAACACAACGATCTTATAAGATCGGGAGTCATTTTTATGAATATGGGGAATACGATATATACATACACGAGAGTTAGGAAGAAATTAAAAGAGAAAGAGACAGAGAGAGAGAGAGAGAGAGAGAGAGAGAAAATGAAAAGAAAAGAAAAAAAGGGGGAGAGAGAGAAAGAGAGAAAGAGATAGAACGAATTTGAGAAGCGTCTAGCTTAATTGCATTTCTAATCTAGCACCTTCATTTTCGTTCTGAGCTCATATTGTGAGGCATCATCTCATTTTTTCTTCCCTTTTATGAACAAAATAAACAACTCGAAATTTTTGTACAATTGTTACGTAGAAACCTTAAGCCTCGATCCCTTTCGACTTTAAATGACCCCCGGGCCCCCCATCCCCGATCTTTCTGACGAATAATATTTATATATACATTTCTTCGCTTATTATAATCGTAAGATAGATATTATTTGATCGGTGAAGAAAGAAAGAAAACAAGAAAGGAATAGATAGAAACGAATATAACGAGAGGGAGAGAAAGAGAAAAAATACACTCCCAACTGTTCATAACTTAAAAATAGAAATCGAATAAAATTAATAGCACGTGATTATTAAATGGCGTTTTCGATCGATAAGATTTTGTAATAAAACAACCAAAAATATTCGTATTCGTTTTTTTGCATTTTATTTTATTCTATTTTATTTTATTTATTTATTTTTTTTTTTTATTATTATTATTTCTTTTTTTTATTATTATTTCTTTTTTTAAGTCTTTGTAGACGAAGATATCACGGAAATGTCAAGGTTCGCAATAGAATATTCCGTGAATAATTTCTCATGGTTATTTTGCTGAGAAGATAAAACGAGCTTACATAACTTTTTTCTTTTCTTTTTTGTTTTTTTTCTGTTTTTTTTTTTTTAACGATGCTACATGATGATACGATGCAAGGTGCAAAAAAAATGATGAAGAAAAGAAAATAATAATAATTATAATAATAATAATATTAATAATAATAATAATAATAATAATAATAATAATAATAATAATAATAATAATAGAACGACCATCGAAAATTGTCTACCCCTGGAATCCGTTTTCCCGGAAATATCTCTCTATTATTGGTAGCACCAAATGCCTTCTTTTTAAAAACCATTTAAGATGAATATTAATCGATCGATAATACACAATATTTTAAAATAAGATTCTGAAATGCGTTTTAAAAACTGAATCCAGTGTAATAATGAAGAAAAAGAAGAAAAAAAAGAAAGAGAGAAAGAAAGGAAGGAAGGAAGGAAGGAAGGAAGGATGGAAAGAAAGAAAAGCGATTGCCACAGAGAATAATCGTTATTTAACGCTAATTAAGTCAAAAACCTTATCTCTTCGCTTAACGTTTAAATAGAAAGGCCGCGTTATCGGCTTTATACACATAACGAATTTCTTTAGAAACAAAAATCTCGTTCAATTTGTAAATGATGTGCCTGCTTAAAGTGTCAAAAGAGGAAGAAGAAGAAGAAGAAGAAAAAAAAAGAGAAACCAATGAACGATTATTAAATTGCTCCAAAATGATTATATTATTATTAGTGCGGGCAAGTACAAAAGAGGACCCGTAGATAGTAAAAAGGAGAAAAATAAGAAGAGTAATTTCACGGTTATGCGAATTTTAGATTTAATCATCCGGTTTAATCGTTATTATCGAGTCATTATGTTTCGAATTATAAATCGAAACTAATGGCTAACTCGAAACAAAGTATATCAATCAAAATTGATATCTCTCATCGATACGAACTTCTTACATACATACATACATACATACATACATACGTACATAAATAAATACGAACGAATCTCGTATGAAAAATTTATTCGAATTTTCTGTGCTACGTTAATAAAAAAAAAAAGAGAGAGAGAAAAAGAGAGAGAGAGAGAGAGAGAGAAAAGAAAGAAAGAAATAAAAAACGGAAACAAATCACGTGAAAATGACGACTTATCAGGAGAGATTGATTGATTGATTGATTGATTGATGAAACGTTTATTAGTTAAACTGTTTTATTACGAACTTAAAAAATGATATAATTCCTGTGAACAATTCGAATATTCTAATATATACAATATATCAGTAAAATCGATCGAAATAATCAATTATTGTGTAATGATTCTTATCTAAAGTTTTGTTTCTTTATGAGAAAAAAACAACAACAATATATATATATATATATATATATATATATATATATATATATATATATTATATTTCTTAGTATTCATATATACAAACTATATATATATATTACTTATATTGATTACAATTCGTATAAAATTAATTTGTTCGTTATTTTTTTACAACAACCAAAATACACGTATTCTCTTTATAGATAAGATTCGAACGATCAATTCTAAAGAAATAGACCGCATTGCTCGTTTAGTATTTATAAAACAAAATTTATTATGTTTCAGTGTTTCACGGTAGTAGTAAGAAAGAAAGGAAAAAAAATGATTTTTTATCTACCGCAATACATATTATGAAATGACCATAAAATATCACTTACGAGAAGAGAGAAAAGGATAGAGAGAGAGAGAGATAAAGAGAGAGATAGAGATAGAGATAGAGCAAGAAAGAGAGAGAGAGAGAGAGAGAGAGAGAGAGATAGAGAAAGAAAGAAAGAGAATAACAAATTTATTAAAAATAATCTCAAAACCAGGGTGAATACATAAATACGCTCGTCGAAAGACGCTACCTATCGATTGTAATATAATGTTGTAATATATTATTAAGATAAACAGGGGTGGTGTTTGAAATTTTGAGTCTAATTTGACAACTTGTAAATAAGCGTTTTTTGGATAATTCAAAGATATACATATAAGATGTGTACAATAAAATATGCCGGTAAATGTGGAATTCTACGACGTACATATATATGTATATATATATATGCATATATATGTGTGTATATATATATATATATATATTCATATAAAACTCATCTTTCAAACTTCTTTTTTTAGTAATTACGATTAAACTTTAATGTTAAAATCATAGATGACCGCTTACTCGAGATCCAAAGATCGCATTTTATCTCTAATATATTAAACATATTTAAATTTCTCTTATAAAAAAAAACAAGAAAAAAACACCGTAAAAAAATCCAAAAAAAGGAAAGAGAAGAATCGGAGTACATCGTCAATGTAATTTTGGGAATATTTAACGAATCACTTAGTACGTTTCATTAAAAAAATTGATAGAAATGGAATTCTTATAAGAAGGAAAATGATCGAATTGATTATCAAAAGTATATAAAAAATTGGATATTTCGTTAATATCGATATTGTAATTAAACAATTAAAAATTTTTCATCGTTTAATAAATAATAAAAAAAATATTTGAAGATTGCAAACGTTTATTTATTTATTTTTTTTCGCTTGGTTGCAATTCATCTTGAATGTAATTCTACTCGAAAAAGCATGCAACAATGGTAATACGTAACTATGTATATTGTTATTATTATAATCATAAAAAGAAAATTTATTAAAGTAATTACGAGAGCATTTCCTTCTTATAATTCGATTGATTTGTCAAAATAAAGATTTTAACTTTTCAATGAGAATATTATGTGCATTAATAACAAAGAATTGTTAATAATATTCACAATTTGAAATATTATATTTTTTCATATTTTTCGTCTCGCTGTAAGATAATATTAATTTCTTGATTACCATGTCGCGATAACGGCGCAATATAATGAGAAACAAAAAGAAAAACAAAAAATAGAGTAACCATTGATTGATTCTTCCGTAGACTTTTCGCCAAAATTTGTTTACACCGTGATTCCACTTTTTTCTTAATGCACAAGAGAAAAAGAAATGTATGTAAATAAATTAAATACGAGAGGATGATATAAATCGAATATTTAGCGATGTGAAAACTAAAAATTTTTAATCTCGCATTAGCAGGTAACGAACACCATAAAGAGATAGAGATAGAGAGAGAGAGAGAGAGAGAGAGAGAGAGAGGGAGAGGGAGAGAAATAAAGAAAGAAGTACTGTTTCGCATTAACTCGAGTATATATATATATATATATATATATATATATATATACACACACACACATAGATACATACGTAAATACGTACATACATACATCATACATACGTACGTACGTACATGCAGTAATACAGTAATAACGATGATTGCTGTAAATTTTGCGTTATCATCATTGGAGAATATGTAAAAATTAATTAAATAACAAAGGAGAAAAACGAAAGAAAAAAACAACAAGAATAATCAAGACACATTTACTCACGCAATGTTGCTATAAGTGTTATATAGCATAAGTAGTCTTTAAGAATACATTAGCTATGAAATTTTATAAGTGAGATCAATATAATTCTATAAAAAACAAAAGGAGAAAAAACAACCGAAAGAAAGACAGAGACAAAGATACGTAGAAAAACAACAACAAATTTGTTAATTAAGTATTTACGGTTATTTGAATGAAAGGCAAACGAACTATTGTCTTAACTTAATCGTAATATAATCGTTCATAGGATGAAAGTGCGAAAAATTAGGGGGTGGGGGCTGTGGAGGGGCAGGGGGCGAGGTATTCAAGACCAAATGTTATAGAAAGAAGAAGAAAAAGAGAAAAGAAGAAAAAAAACCATAAGTTCACGATAATAATAGGATAATATCTTCATGGTGATCGTACCAATACTTTTTGCCAATACAATCTATTATGCTTCCTAACGAATTACGTACGCTTTTTTATTTACTACAATATTTAATATAATTCTCTTCTCTCCTTATAGAAATATGTACTTATGTATTTAATTACATTGTTCGCCATTGCGAAGAACGATTTACTTACGATTTTTGTAAAGGGAAAGAAAGAAAGAACGAAAGTAAGAAAGAAAGGGAAAGAGAATAGAAAAAATGGTATATAAAACCAAAAAAAAAATGTATAAGACAGAAATAACCATATTAATTGATCTTCCAAACGTTGTATTTAAAATGTTCAGATATTATTAAGACTTATTAAGAATTATTAACGGTACTTATTTCGATCGAGTGGATTATCGAGACCGATAGTTTGTACAAAAAACAACCAAAAAAAAAAAAGAGAGACAATTACTAACAACATTATTTCTCATTACAAACGCTAGAAATAGTAAAACTCATCGTTCAGGTTTCCTCTCCCCGACAATTGTAAAAGAAATAAAGAATGAAAAAATGAAAGGAAGAAATAAAAATAAAATCGAGAAAATGAAGTCGATTATATATGTTAGTTTGAAAAACGAAAACTTGTAAAAAGAGAACACACACATACATTCAGACACAATACACATACATATACACACATTACGTATTTATAATAGCATCCATATAATTACTTGTAAGATAAAGAAGGACAGCAACCAGAATTTATTGGATAACGAACGAACGAACGAGACGAGACGAGACGAGACGAAATGAGATGAATGAAAGCAAACAAAGAGAATTTAAAAAAAAAATATATATATATATATAATCCTTTCAGCACGCGCGCGCGCCTTAATGAGCGATTTCGATGTAAACAAAAATCTGGAAGGAGACCACATATCCCTCACTTTCATGTAATTCTTATTTAATTAAATAAAAAAAAAAGGAAAAAAAAAACAATAACAATGATAAAAAAATGAAAAAAAAAGAAAGAGAGGAAGAGAAAAAGAGAAAAAGACCACACACAAAGTCGAACAAAATGAGAAGACAATGATAACACATCAACGCCGAATAATTATATTAAAGATATAAAAAAGGGGAAACGTACATGAATACATATATATAAATAAATATATACATATATACATACATACATACATACATTAATTCATACACACATTAATACGTAAATAAATAAAATAAAACAAATCTTGTAAAAACATCGAGTTAAACAACTGAATTATTAGGCGAAAATGAAAAGGAAAAGAAATGGAAGAAAGAAAAGATAAAAGAACGGAAAACGGGAAAGGAGAAAATGGCTAAAAAAAAGCGTTCGTGCGATTCGAAATAGGTTCCAAAAATCTGCCTGCACACACCGCCACGTGTACTGACATTTAAGTGGATCGTACTTTGTAAATTACTATGGACTTCCTAATTATATGCTGGTGTATATATATATATATATACACAATATGTATATATGTATGTGTATATACACATACATATAAAATACGAGTATAAAATTGTATATGTGTATACACGTATATATATATATACATATATATGTATATGTATGTATATATATATATATATATTATACGTAAATACATGTGCTCTGCCACAATAAAGCAGTTTTTTCTAATCTAAAAGAACGCATTTGTGCTTTTTACGTAACCCAAACAGATAAATAAATCCGTATGATCTTTAGATCATCAATCAAAAATTACATCTGATTCATTGCATTCGATTTTCGTATACATACATACGTATGTATGTATAGCGTACGAGTATTGTGGATGCGAAAACAAGGCTCGGGCAAGTTGGAAAGGGCAGGACAGGTCATTGATATCTTTAACAGAGCATCGAGAGAGGTTACTTGCTGAGCCACAATGACAAAGAAACGTGACGGTACTATGTTTATCCTCCTCCCACGATGCCGTGCGGCCATTGTTGAGCCATTGTACGTGCTGTACCGATATCCTACCGAACAAAGCATTAAGCATAAACAAATAAATGTTACATTTTTTTGTTCATTAATTACGCTACAATTATCGTTAATTGATTATTTCATTGAACACCGTTCGATACAATCGCCGTTTAATCATTCATTTTTTTTCGTATTTATTAGCAATTATTTTTGTTTATTCTTTTATTTTTAAATTTTATAAATCCATATGTCAACAATGCCGCCAGCATTGGATATAAACGATATATCACACTCAAGTTTTGATAGAATCGTCGCTGACAGACGCTTTTCGATCGGTATATCTGCGATGTATAACCGAGGGTGGGGAGTAATAGAGCATGAAAACTTAATATGCAGCGGTAACTCGGACAACCTCTGAAACACCTGTTCGATCGATCGAGTCGAAATGGATACGTGCTAGTTTCTTCGTTTTCTTCCTTTTCGCCTTAGCATTACCGTTGCTACGATATTTCGATTATTATTTCCTTTTTCCTTTTTTTTACTTCTACATACACAAATAAGTCATAGTTATTATACATATATATATATATATACATATATATATATATATATATATATATATATATATTGTATTATTATTATATTTAAAGATAAATCGTAAAATAATTTTATACGATCGATTAAACACAGTTTAGAATCGTTTAAGGAACAAAAAGGAAAATATTAGGAAAAAACAGAGGAAGAAAGAAAGAAGAAAGAAATTTAATAATTAACTCGATTGGCAATTCGAAAAAGGCGCGCAAAGTATGTTACGCCAAAGGAGTTGTGCTATTGGTGGAAAGTAGGACGAGGGGAAAAAGGAATGGTACGCGTCGTTTTCCATAAGCCTCGTGTGTAAAGGCGGTTGGCTTGACGAACGAATCACGAAGCTACTCCGATCGATACATAGTACGTTCGGTGGAGTTACGAATGCGTACCGGAGATTACCGAAGCGAGTCGAAGTATTACGGAAATTACCGAGCGTAAGCGAAACGTAGAAGGGAGGAAACGACGCGTATGCGAACGACGCCGAGGTCTTCTCCGGCTTCGGTTGAAAGAGTGTTCGCGTCTGCGGGCGCGGCTTTTGCGTCTCGAGCTGGCGTTTTACACGGGAAAATGTCCTCCCTCGACTATCTCGACTTGTGTCGACTCTGTCTCGTGAAGGACCGCGTCTCCGTGCCGATATTTGAGGGCGAGGGCGATGTAAGGCAAATTTTTCTCAAGATAACCGCCTGCCTACCGGTCAAGGTAAGCCTACTGCGCCATAGTCTACATTGTACCGTGAACCCTCCCTCCGCAAAGAAATCGCCATCTTGTCGCCTCTTTCGCGGACTGACCGCTTCGACGAACTTATATCAATGTCCTGACTTTTTGGACTCCCGGTATATTTTCTACCAGATGCAAACACATTTCAGACTCGACACGCGTCTCGAATGCCGTTAAGCGAAATTAAGGCGGTCCAACAACGCTGATGCTGTTATGCTGTGGATACGTCCTTTCATTCTTCTCTCTTTCTCTTTCTCTTTCTCGCTCTCTTTCTCTCTCTCTCTCTCTCTCTCTCTCTCTCTCTCGATTTATCTATCTATATCTATCTTTATCTAACTTACGCTACTTGTACAATATATACGTATATATATATATATATATATATATCCATCTTTCTTTCGCTCATGACCCCAGAAATTCTTCGATACATTTTTGCCGCGCTTTTTCTTTTTTTTTTTTTTTTGAAGACTCATAGTTTCAGACGTTCTCTTATTATGGGATTCATATTGAAAAATTATTAAATCATTTCTTATTATTAGGCGTAGAATAATCGTTCTAAGAAATATTTACTTTGGCGACGTTGAAAGGGGGGGAGATTGATCATGCAAATGTTTTCAACATTTTGTTGAATCAGATGTATACTCTTTATTTAGAAAGCATGCTCATTTCGGTGCAAATACGAACTGTATTTCTTTTTCTTCATTTTCGATGCAACGTCTTAATCTCATTATAGAAGAGAGACTCGATTCTGCTCGAATCACTATATAAACATACTTGAAACGCTCCAAATAGAAATGTTTAATATGATAAAAATCAATTATATCTAATATCTTTGTTCAATCGTACAGTACTCGGTCATCATGAATATATTATTAAACCGTCAGTTAATCGAAAAGGAGAACAAACTATAACACGTGTTTTATAGGTTTCATTGATCGTAATAATTTTTTATTCATTTGCAGGTCGATAGGGAAGACAAGTTACCTAAGAAAATATGTGATGACTGTGTGTATAAAGTAGAATTATTTTATCAATTTTGGAATACATCGGTTAATGCTGAAAAACAATTGTTACAATGGCTGGGAGAAGTTGGATTAGAAGAAAAGCCAGATTATGTTACAAATGTTCTCAATCAGGTAATTAATTAATTTGTTGTAATATCTGGTGTTATAAAAATTTTCTAATATCTATAGTTGGACAAAAAAAAATACAACAGATAGGAAGCATGTTACCGATCGAGTATTAGAAGATATAGATATTTTTTTGTTTCTTGGATATTCTTTTGTATGTTTCCCTTGACTACTGCTATAAGCAGTGGACAATATACTTATATTTCCATTTCTAAGTGAAAGTTCGTCAAATAATATTTTTTCTTCTTTTGTTGTCCATTTAATGGTTCATTCTATATGGTGTGTTTATAAGAATATAGTACAATGAATCATTTTTTCTTATGGATTGTTAATATTATATATACTGTGATATATTTTTGATGAAATTAATGATTAAGATGTGTTCCCCTTTTTTTTCTTTGTTATATAGAATGTTATGAAAGCAGATTCAAACGGTGGAAACAGATTAGATGGAAATATGATGCAACAAGTAAGCGGGCATCAAAACAACATGGGTATGGGTATGATGGACAACATCAGCTTGAGTATGCCTATGATGATGTCCACGACCGATCAACAACAAATAACCTCAGTTCCTATGGACACAAGTGGTAGTTCTGTGCAAGAATTGCCTGGTACAAGTACTCAATCTGCACACGAACAAATCACACAAAGTCAAACAAACACAAGCAATCAACATGAAGAAGAGGAAGAGAGTAGTGAAGAAGAAGAGAACTCTGAAGATGAATGTGATGGGGAAGAAGGTAATTTTTTTCTTTCTCTTTTTTTTTATTATAATTTTATCATTTGTTTTTAAGTCCAAATAATATATTCGTATGAATATTTTCAATTTTCAAAACGAACATTGTTCTTGTATTCAAGGCCTACCTGTTAAAGAAGAAAGTGAAGAAGACCCTAACAATAGCAGAGTCATCGAACCAACAACATTTGTGAATGTTTCATTAGCCTGCGATGAGGCTGGCCCATCGGGACTTCAACAACAGAAGGTTACTGAGATGCCTGAAATGGCAATGCCACAAAATACAGACGGAGATCCCAAATCTGGGTGAGTTTTTTTTATCTAATTTAATTATATAAGGGTCAAAGGTGTACAAGTTGTGGCAATCACAAACAATCACGCAAACATTTATATAAGAACCATTGAGCTTATTTAATCAAAATTAAATTTATTCAAAATTTTGTCCCTTTCTGTATGATAAAAAGTAAATATTTCAGGTTAAATAACTTAATGATTTTGAATGAAAAATAAATTTGTTCAATTTCATATTTCAATCACACTGTAAGGTTAAGAATTATTTATGTCGTTCATTCATCTATTTTACGTTGCTATGTTCAATGAACTGCAATTATATGCAAAAAATATGTAGGTGAAATAATTGTTTCTGTTACTTTTTATATGGTGTAGTAACATAAAAATTATTTCTTTTTCATTTTTTTTTCTTTTATATATAAATCATTCAAATTAATCTCATCGGTATTTAATAAAAATTACATTAATTAAGAAAAATATACATACATTAAAAGGTGAAGTTCCATAAACACAAGGTAAGTTCTTACACTAACCACAACCGCCTTTGGCTCTGGATATTTAGCAATTTGATTATGGTCTTAATAACAATAATTACAGAATATTTATAATATTTAATTAAAAAATATAACCTATAAAAAAAAGAAATATATAATTCTCCATACGAAAAGATATATTCAATAAAAATTTCAAATTGCTAAATACCTTCCTATATTTACATGTTCTCGCATGTGTCTAGTGTTCGTTCTAAGGGGATAGAAAAAAAAATAATATTTGCATTTAAATTGCAAAGTATAATCCAGAGATTGATATATATAATTATTTATAATTCTCATTAAAACGATCACTATCTCTTAGATATTGTATATACGTGTACGATCAATGGACAGAGGGTTCTTTCATATAAATATATTTCGAGTGCGTTTACAAATTCCCTAGATTAATATTTTTAGAATAAGAGATATTGAGTTTTAAGATTTAAAAAAGGAAAATACATGGAGCTCTCTGTCCAGTCGAGAAAGAAGATGTTTACATGTTGTCGATATTAATATACCCACGCTTACGTGAAGGCACAAAATGCCGCACACGACCGTCAAATTGGTCGATTCAAAAAGTCACAAACCGATTGAATATGTATAAGTTTAATCGTTCACGCTCGTTATTAAGAACGCTTGGTCGATCGGAGGAATAATTATCGCCAAGTTCTTCCACATTTAATACCTTATGAATATCGTTCGATTATGTATATATATATATATATATATATATATATATATGTATACATATATACAGTCGCGTCGGTAAGTAAGTTAACACAGTGCGTTAAAGTTAATAATCAGGTAAACAAAAAAATAATGAAAGTCGTCTATCGGTTATATCAAGAATGACAGCATTGAACCATACCATTGATCGTAATCTGTTATTATAGATGGTATTTGTTTTCAATAAAGAATTCTCAAAGAGTTATAAAATGTCGACAATTTAGAATGAACAAACGCATTGCATCGTCCGAAAGTAAGTTAACCATCGTATCACTTCTTTTTTTTCTTTTTGTTTTGTTTTTTTCTTTTCCTTTTTTTTTTTTGTATATAAACGTTGCAACGTTTATTGTTAAGTTTATTTTCATAGGATATTAAAACACTAACAGTACTTTTATTAGCATCTATAACCTACAATGAAATAATAATGACTAGCATTTCGTTGAGCGTGGTAAGAAATGAAGAACGGTCTGCTGAATTGAGATTGAGGATATTTGAACGCGAAAAAGAAGGATATTTATTATCTTCGATCAAAAGAAAAAAGGGTATTTAAATTATTAAAGATAATAGTTATAAAAAAAAGGGAGAAAGGTTTCAGCGGGATATCCCTGCCGAGAACAGGAAGGAAACGCAAAACCACGTTGCGTGATGATAATCATATTGTTCGCGAAATAAAAGATAATTTAGAAATAGTCCAATAGGTTTAATAAAACGGATTATATATAAAGTGTTTTTCGGAACGATCATTTAATAATTTATAAAAGTCTATTAAATTTTAAGAATCTGTTATTTGAGGCAACCAGTCAGTCGAAAATTGAAATTTTTAATAATAATACACGGAAGTGTATATGTTTGGCGGAATAACGGTGAAAGTTTTAAAATGGTGGTGTCTAAAAATAATCATTAAATGTGGAGGTGGTTCCGTTATGACGCGGGGGTGTTTAGTATACGCAGTATTGGAAATTTGGTCATCATTGATGCTAAATAAAAAATACATAGAAATGTTGTAAAACAATCTGTTACATTTTGCACAAAATAAAAATATAATTATGACTTTAAACAGAACAATGATCGCCTAAATATAAAGCGAAGGTAATAGTTTTATATATATATATATATATATATATATATATATATATATATATGTATGTATGTATGTATGTATGTATATTTATTTTCTGCTTTACAATTTGTCCGTGAACATTAGGTAAATCGCTCCCACAAAATTTGTACTTGAATTCCATCGAGTATTAGTGGGACTGTTAAGGAACGTGACTTTAAATGACAGCTAGAAGAAAAAGAACAAAATAAATTGTATTAATTCTTCGTACAATGAACGAAACAATATTAGTCTAAATATAATTGAGAAATGAATTCACGGTGTACCATTTACGAGACGTAAAAGATTATCTCTCATAAAAAATATTTCAACATATGTATTACTCTAAAATATTAGAAAAAGTTGGATGCGTTAACTTATTTTTTGACGCCATCATTATAGTCAGATTTTTCTTTTCTTTTTTTACATATAAAAATTTATATTATTTTTGTGTATTCATTTGTTCATTATATTACTCAATACTAAATTATATATATATATATATATATATATATATATATATATATAATTTACACTAATTATATATGTATATATAAGAATTAAATCATACATATCCTACTCATTTCTTTAATTTTTGTCCACAATTTTGTCGTTAACTTACTTACCGATGCGACTATATATACATGTATATGTATATACTATATATATATATATATATATATATATATATATATATACATATATATATATATCGTCATTCTCGTGCTTTCGAATGCCTCCGCTTTTACAATTATAGTCAAAGATCACATTGATTCGTTTATTGCGCTCGATATTTTAAGTGCGATCACTTGATAAGACGACGACGGCTCTTCAAATGCACATGGAGACACGTCAATTTGTCCGAGATATATTCATCTCCTAATGCACAATATATATTATATACGTTTTCGATAAATACAATTTTTATTGATTACGAAGAGGTTAAATATGATAGTGCATTATAATCTGCAAAACCGAGAAAAGAAAATTACGAAAAAATATCAAACGTATCCCTTGACACATAACACACATTTTAACCGGCGAGAATTCCGGAGGAAGTCACACGCGACACTAAAATCGCTAGAGAAATACAGGAAGAGACGAGAAGAGGAGACAGCTAGTGTGTACGTCGCTCTAACAAAAAACTAGGATTCTACGTGGAGAAATTCTTATTTCAGGCGAGTATCTCTTCAATCTATGTTGTTAATCTACGAGACAATTAGTATTTATTAGTTTGTAATTATTATTTTCTTTTCTTTCTCTCTAATATTTTTATTCTTTTTTTTTTTCTATGTATGTATTGTATGCTCAAACGTGTAATCACATACATACATTTGTTTTACATAATTAATATTTATATCTCGAAGACGGTGATCGATTGTGACGTCACTTTTTGGGCGTTAGATCTTTATTTTGTTCATCGTCTTGACGTTGGGATATTAATTAACTCGTGGATTTTACTCGATTGCAACGTCCAATACGAGTATACTTGTCTACTTAAATTTTACTCGATTCGTTAAAAAAAGAAAAAAAATTGGAAAAGAACGAGCATTCCCATTAATTTTATTTACGTTAAAACTGCGAATTACGTTAACCTCGTACACACGTGGCTTGCATTTTTTGCGCCAAACGTTGATCCATATAAGATAAATTTATATTTCGCGTGTTAATGCGCTTTCGCGCCACTTTTTATTTGGCAGCGATAGTAGCGCACGAGTTTCAATGTATTCCACTTTTCGAGGTTAGCAAGGGACGTATTTTACGACGACGATTTCGTTTGTAATTTTTTACGAACTTAACGCCGTCTCCGTCGGTTTGTCCTGTGTATTTGTTTGTTTATTTATTTATTTTTTTCTTTCTTTCTTTTTTTTTTTACTTAACACCTCCCCCTCAAAAAATGTGGGCGCATTTGATTGTTACGTTACTCTGTAAATCGTCGTCGAAGCGTTAAGACGTACCTTTTGTACGTTTTACATCTTCAGTCGCGAGGTTGCAGTGAAAAGAAGAGCATAAGTGTGTAAATAAGAAAAAATTGGTGAAGCTGTCCGTTTAAAGAATAACCACCAGTCCGAGGATCACCCAAGAAATGGCATATCAAAGGTGAGGCTTTATCCTTTTTCAAATAAATAATTTTATATTCAATATATTTTTTATATATATCTCTATCTCTTTCAAGGATTGAAGAAGACCAAAGGGCATTTTTTGAAATTTCGCTTTTAGTATCGGATCATGCTGCAAAGTTTTTGTACTACTTTGTGTTGTTTTTCTTTTCTTTTCTTTTCTTTTATTTTCTTTTTATTTATTGATTTATATTTTTGTTTATTATTCTCTCTATTTACTTCTCATCTTTTTCTCTACATGTACACTATCTTCTTCCCTTCGCAGTTTCCTGTACAGAATATAACAATTCGAGCTATTCATAAGTTAACCTCGGGTCGATAAAGTAGACAGTGACTTTTCCAACTTACTTCGCACATGTGCTCTCGTTTTCCATGTGTTTTATGAATATATATATATATATATATATATATATATATATATTGTTTAAAATAATTCAGCAACAATCACGCACTTTGCACGATGATCACTTTGCAGAAATGATACACATACACGGATACACATACACGCGGATAACACAGAGAAACACGTATTCAAGCAGCTAATCTTTTCTACCTCTCTTTTTTCTATCTTTCTCTTTCTATTTCTCTCTATCTATCTGTCTATCTGTCTATCTCTATCTTTGGCTCACTGTCTGTTGCAAGATCAAAGCAAGCAAAAGAACACGAAGAATCAAATGTGAAACAAAAGGCACACCGTGTGCGTGTTAACCGGAGTTTATTTCTCTTTGCCGCAATATCTTTGGCTTTTGTCGATTTCAGGGATGGAGTAGGAGGAGGAGGAGGAGGAGGAGGGGGTGGCGGTGGCGAAACCTTTGGAGGATTATCAGGGATGCTACGTCAGATACTCTCACCGTCGCCTTCACCCGAGACGGGAGAGGCCGGTATGACGGCGATCGGTTGTAATTTTCTCCAGGCAAATTCGATCTTTTCGAATCAATCGTCGATGATGCCATCGACCTTATCCTCCTCAGCGACATTGCAAACGATACCATCTCATCTCTCGATGATCTATCCGGATCAAGGTGGTCTTCTGATGGATCAGTCGCAGCTCGTCCTCCCGGAGTCCCATCCCTGTCCTACCTGTGGCCTTGAGTTTCGTAGTGCTCTGAAGTTAAATTATCACGTGAAAACGAGTCACCCAAGGCCGCCGGAGTACGAGCAACAAAACGTCGAAATTACGGCGAGGTACTCGTGCTCCGTCTGCCCGAGGAGTTTCTTCGTTCTTGCCCACCTAAGAATGCACGAGACGACGCACGAGATCGCACCACATTCCTCATCGGTGTTAGGTGCATCCTCGTCGAACGTGCCTACCTCTCGTGGTGAAAATTCTGCCACCGGATTGATGCCCGGCATGTCCGTGGTTGTGCCTGCTGGTACTGCTGCTACAGGCAACGTAGAGAAAACCTTTGGCTGTGACCGTTGTCCAGCAAATTTTCGATACCGTACACTTTTGGAACGTCATAGAAGGATGCACGAACTCGGACAGGAGAAACCTTACTCATGTCCAAGATGTCTCATGCGTTTCGAGACTCGTAATCTTTACAATCATCATGCTAAAACTCACAAGCCTAGCATCGATATCAACGACAGACTCGCACCAGACAGCAATGCGGTCTCTCTAACAGATCCTACCCTTACGGTTACCGGGACTAACCCTTCTGTTGTCGGTTGTCCTCCATCTACAACGGTTGTCGCTGCTAATGCCAACAAATCGTTGACAACGGCCTCTTATCCTTGCGACTCCTGTTCGAAACAATTCGCCACTATTGAATCCCTCACCAGTCACAAGGCCGTACACAGATCCAGGCCATTGGTTTGCGATGTTTGCGGCAAGGGTTTCACTCATCGCAAATATTACGTCGTTCATCAACGCATTCACACCGGCGAGAGGCCTTATTTATGCGCCATGTGTGGTAAATCATTTACTCAAGCGTCTACCCTCACGGTTCATCGTCGGTATCATACTGGAGAAAGGCCATATACTTGTACGCTTTGTGGGAAGGGATTCGTTACGAGAACTATCATGCTCAATCATATGAAGAAACATTGAAAAGGATATTCTATCTAAAGAGTTGTTTCTCGTGATAGCTTATGATGAAGATAGTGTGAGGATCTTTTTGTTATATATATATATTATTATATATATAACAAAAAAAAAAATATATATATATATATATATGGAAAGACAAGGAAGTTCAAGGTAAGAAAAATTGATGAAGAGATTAACTTCGAAATTATGTTTCATTTGATCGTTTCTTTTATATTAATTGCATATTCGAAGTACCTGGGATTATTGTTTTTTTTATAGAGCAATCTTAACTTTATAAGATAAAGTTATATGGACTGTAACAGGTTGTAATAGTTGTAATGCAAAATCATAAAAGAATGAGGTAATTATTTAATACTTAGATTGTAGTGTGAATATTATAATCTCTGTGATATCGTTTGAGATGCCTCTATCATATTATTATACAATCGAATGAGAAATTTTTATCTTTGAAATCGAGAGGCATATATTGAAATATATGTTTAGATAAAAATTAACAACAACAACAAAAAAATAACAAAACAGGAGTATTAATGAAGAATGCAGAGTAATATACGTTTAGGTAATTATCTCGCTCGAGTTTGTTGGTTACTCGCGAGAATGGTATTTTCGTACCTGTGTAGGATATATTGAGATTTCATTTGTAGTTTAACGTGCCTAAGACATGTGCCTAATTTTTCTTATTAATCTTAAAATATCATGTGCATTTAAATTAAGAAATATATTGGAAGGGACACGCGTTTTATGTACGCAACTTATGAGATTAGACTAATAGGGAATTTATAGAGTTTTAATGCAATTTAACTTAAAACGTGCAATATATACATAAATATATATATATATACATACATATATATATATATATACACATATACACACATACACACACACACGTATTTAAGACGTTTTTAGGTTTAATCCGCATAGTATCATGATAGTCGAACAAAAAAGTAAACTGTTGGCAAATTTAGATGCTTTTCATGACTGCAGGCGGTATAAATCTTACCGCTATAATACACTAAATGATTACAAAACGTAAGTATAAAAATGTTTATACATTTGTACCTAATTAATTAATATTTAGCGACTGCAGGAAAAAAATACAATTATATATATATAATATAATATATATTATATATATATAATCTGTGATGAATTATCGTTAAAAAAAAAACATTTTTCATCACCAATCGATGTACCTTCTATGTCGGATTAAAGTTATCGTAAATGTTATATCGTAAATATACACGAATATGTATTATTTATTACATTTAAGTTCGTAATATGAAGAGTTATGAATCATAAATTTTAATAATAAAAATAAAAAAAGAAGTGGAGTATTCTACTGTTAAAATGCGCGTCGGTAAAGTCACTTGCGATTATCAACCAATGGTAAACACTCGTATCTAAGATATTTACTATATCAAAGAAATGAAAAGAACTTTCATTTTATTTCTTAGATCATCGTGTGTTATGTATGGTTTTATATATTATTTAACAATATTAACAAAGATTTTTCAGTTTCGTGGTAATAGATGGCTAAACAGATCTAAACTACTCTTTACGATGAATAAATAAATATACAAGATAACGTAAGAGATACAATTTCTTTTCCTCGATTTGTAAATAAGTACTTTTCCATATCCTTACGACGTACACAAGTTTTAAATGCGGGAAGAGAGACACAGGTACGCACAGAGAGAAAGGAGAACCACATTGATTAAACACAAACAAACAAAAATGGTATAAATTATCAAAGCATTTCATTGTACGATGATGAAAACGATTTCGTGTATTCGGCAACCATCCTTGTAAATATCCTGCTTAAGACGTAAGACTCCCTTTAAAGAAGAAAAGTCAAAAGTACGAAAGATTGACGAAGAACGAGATCATTGATTGATTCCTATTTGTGTCTCTCTTCTTTCCAGATATTTTGACTCAAAGATCACGATACATCATCAGGCTCAGGAACCACAGCAATGCGGTATCAACGAAACAAAAAACGTCTTTAGCCCTGAAAGCAGCAACCCGTTGATCAATGATCCATTGGACGTAGCGAAGATGGAAAATGCTGAAGTAATGATGACCGAGGAAACAATACTTCGATGCACCTTCTGCGGCGACGTATTCATGGACGAGCACGCTTTAGTTTTACATCTACAAAGTCACGAACAGGTACCGGACGAATCGTTCGTTTGCGAGCACTGTGGTTGCAATTATCCAACGTCATTGGCACTGATAGAGCATCAGGAGGAACACGCGATACCGGAAAAGAACTATAGTTGCGAATCTTGCGATTACGTCACTTTACATCGACCCAGTCTCGTTATTCATCAAAAACGTCACGGCTCTCAGTTAAGGTATCAATGTGAAATCTGTGGCCTTGGTTTTACGACACGTAATAGTTATCAAGATCACCAGCTTTTGCATTCTCGCGAAAAACCATTTCAATGTGAAATTTGTAATGCCACATTTCGCTATCGTCAGGGTCTTAGATTACATGCTAAACTACACCAGCCCGATTATGTTCCACCTCAGAAGAAACATCATTGCGAATTGTGTAATAAGCGTTTCTCTAGGAAACAAGTATTATTGGTGCATATGAAGACTCATGGTAACGTAGGACCGTCCAATGAATACGTCTGTCCTATCTGTGGTAAAGCTGTCTCTAGTAAAACTTATTTGACGGTACATTTGCGTAAACATACCGGCGAGAAACCACACGTTTGTGATCTTTGTGGGAAAGGTTTTATATCGCAGAACTATCTGAGTGTTCATCGACGCACGCATACCGGCGAACGACCTCACAAGTGTACACACTGCGAAAAAAGATTCACACAACGTACCACTTTGGTCGTACATTTGCGTGGACATACCGGAGACAGACCGTATCCTTGCACTTATTGTCACAAATCCTTTGCCTCGAAGACAATGTTGAATTCCCATTTGAAGACTCACGCTAAACAAAATGCACGGCAACAACAGGAACAGCAACGAAGGGAATTGCAACAGCAACAGTATCAACAACAACTTCAGCAACACGAGCAACAACAAGCTCTGGATACTGTAACGATTTTATTACCGAGTTAAAATAATACTAAACGACTGGCTCGAAATGTTGTCTCATAATAATGATTAGATAGAATTTCATTATCTAAGCTTTCTCTTATTTTAACGTTATTTTTCTTTGAATCGTTACACGTTGAAAACGTAAATTTATTTGTCGGATTTTCACTGTAGGGACCACTTGAAAGTATAGTATTGATACTGATACTAAAATAGTTGAAAACGTAATGTTATATATTTATATTTATTGTATTTTATTTTAAATTATTTAAAAAACAAAAAAAGAGAGAAGTAGCAACAATTTTTATGTGCTATGAGAATCTTTAAGAAAAAAGATAAGTAGTAATCTATGTGATGATTATCATGAAGTCTATCCAAGTTATTGCCTTTTGTTTTATTGAAGATTATTTATTGTATTTCTTATTGCGGTTAAGAAAATAATTTTGACTTGATGTTAAAACTTGGCCTATTCCAAGTGTTGAGCCGTCCATATTGTCTTTAACTTTTAATCATACAGTATTTACCTTTAATACTCAATTTTGCTTCTAGTTATCATATTAGATATAGAATCATGTGTACTCGTATTTCGTTCCTACTTCCATAGCTATTAATCAATTATTTTTCAAAGCTACTTTTTTTATTCGGTCGTCAATAGAAATGTTTGTTGAATAAATATTTCTTATGAAAAATGATAAATTATAGTGCCTTACGATTGAGAATATTTATATTTCTAATGTCTGACATTTTAGAATGCACGAATAGATTTAAACTAATAATAATATTTATTTTTATTTGACAGGTAACTTCTACTAATTAAATTCATTCATAATTATTAATAATTATAATAATGGAAACATATAGATCATTTGACAGCTATTTAAAAATTTATCATATTGTCAAATTACACAAAATTTCGAAGTGGCAAGAGAAGAAAAACTATTAGAAAAATTTCTTTCCACAAATAAATATATATATATATATATATATATATATATATATATATATATATATATATATATATATTTATTTATTTATTCATATAGATAGATATATTTTGTTATACTATATGACCTGCTTTTATGTAAAGAAGATCATGAAATAAAGTTACATCCGTATTCTTTTCTATTAAATAATTATATACCAAAGAGAGAAAGTTCCTTATCAATTAAGATTTGATAATACTTTCGACAATTAAAAGTAACATATTCTTTACGATATTTACAACAAATATAACAATCAAACGAATCCATATTATTATAGTCTCTCGAAGGAAATGGAAATACTCTGAAAAGGATTTAATATTTATCATCGACCGAAGACTTATTCAAATACGTCGAAGTAAGTAATAATACAAATTGGATATTAAGGATAAAATATTTACACTGATAGATGTAATAATTTATCGAACCGAATAATTATCTCGTTTGAAATATACAAGAATTTTCATTTTCTCATTTTTACAGGCATCCATCCGATGAAATTTTAAAGGAAAGGATGGTGTTGGGGAGAGGGAGGGATACGGGATTGATAAAATAAATAAAAGTAACATTTAAGGCATCGTTAAGTCAACTTAACAACTATTCGTAATCGCTATCAATCGATTTTCTCATCTTTACAGGTATACAAGTATTGCAACGACTATACGAACGAGATCATCACGTAAGAAAGACGCGAAAAATAATAAATCTTCGATCATTCTACGACAAGGGAACAACACTACTGACTCTAATTTCACTTACCAATGTGAATCATGTAATGAGGAATTCAAGACGGAAGCTAATTTATTGGTGCACCGAACTGAAAGATCGATACTTAGAACACGAGAAGCTTTGCGTATGGCCAATAAGAAATACGAGTGTGGCAATTGTGGTGAAACATTTGTTAAAAAATTGTTGTTGATCAAGCATCGACGTACGACGCATTCCAAGGATATAATCGAACGAAAGAAACAAAAGAATCGAGAAAAGGTAACGAAATTAAAATCGAAGCAACGATCGATAGCCGAACCGAGTTCTGGACCGATCGAATGTAACATATGTCATAAGGTATTCAAGAAAAAAAAGTATTTGAACGTTCACAAGATTCTTCATGGTGCACCGCACATCTGTCACGTTTGTGGGGCCAAGCTTACGTCCGAGTATTATCTCAGAATTCACATCAGACGTCACAACAAGGACTTCACCGAGTTCTGTAAGATCTGTAACAAAGGATTTTATTTGAAAGCGGCCTTGAAGACTCACATGAGCGTTCACACCGACGACAAGCCGTGCACTTGTGAAATATGTCACAAATCATTCGGCAATCGGGTTTATTTGAGGAATCACATGAAAATTCACAGTCAACCTGGTACTAGGAAGAAGTACAAGTGTGATATTTGTGGGTTCGAGACCTTTTATAGTTATTGTTATAAGGAACATCTTTGGACGCACACAGGCGAGAGTCAAGTTGCCTGTGAAGTTTGTGGGAAATTGATAAGAAGGCAATACATGAAGATCCACATAAGAATACACACAGGCGAGAAGCCTGACATTTGTGAGTTTTGTGGGAAGGCGTTTAGTTCGAGAAGATATTTGATCAAGCATCGACGTACTCACACCGGCGAGAGGCCGTACAAATGTAAAATTTGCGAGAAGAGATTCACACAACGTGGCACTTTAAGTGCACATCTACGCAGGCACAACGGCGCTAAGTGATTTTTAATTGGTCTTATTATTAGAACAGACGATGGGAGGTCTTACAATAATTAAACAAAAGATATTTCATTTATACACAAGTTTTATTATAATTCGAAGTAAAGTAAACAGGTATTCATCGTGTATTTGTATCAATACATGAACTTAATTAACAACATTGACCAACTTAAACTATAAACATATTTTTTACGGTCTATTCAGGAAAAAAAAAGAAAAAGATATTTCATCTTTTATCTTTGTAAATCTTATTCGATAGAACTTGTAAATAGTTTAATAACATTGATAACAGTCTCGAATAAATTATAAATGTTATTTATAATTCATAAATGGTTTCGTATTGATATATCTCATTTTAACGGTACGCCATTGTAAAGGACAAAGTGCACAGAAACAGATTCTGATAACGTTTTCAAAAGGTTGGTGTATATATATTGTTTTGTTTTCTTTTTTTACTTTTTTTCTTTTCTTTTTTTTTGAAATTTTAATCTGTAACAAAGGACACACGTATCATCAACTTTTGAAAAAGATTTCAGCTTGAAAAAGGTTTCAGCTATGAGTTCAAGTTTACTTTCCATTGTCGATCATCAAGAAAGGTGGTGTATTTTATACATTATAACATATGTTAAAAAGAAACATTTATTATCTCTAGATGCCTGCTTTGAGAATCTAAATCGTTATCGGAAGAAAGAGAGAGAGGGAGAGGGAGAGGGAGAGAGAGAGAGAGAGAGAGAGAGAGAGAGAGAGAGAGAGAGAAAGAGAGAGAGAGAGAGAGAGAGAGAGAGTTCAGGGAGAAAAAAGAAATTGTGAACAAGAATATGTCGACATTTCCCTCTTTATTTCTTTTTTTATTCTCCACATGTGTTGACGTATATTATCTATTGCAGGTGCAACAGGACAAAACACGGTGGATGTACAATGGAACTATCTAAACACGAAAACGATGTGTTGGAGAATATTGAAAACGAAGAAATTATGATAAACGATCCTTTGAGATATTCAACGAAAACAAGAAAAATATATTGCAAATCGGATATACAAAGAAACGAAAGGGATACACGTTATCGTAATAAGTGTCCATCAAATCGTAAATATTCTACCATTTATCAATGTGACGTTTGTGGTAAGAAATTTCGAAAGAAGTTCCAACTTCACAAGCACAAATACGAGCACGAGAATAAATCTGAAGAAAGTATGGAGTACGATAATCGTTGCGAAGAATGTGACAGGGTATTTATTAACGAGAAGAAGTTACACAAACATATGATCAAGGCTCATCAACAGGAGAAACCGTATCAGTGCGCTCTCTGTGGTAAATGTTTTAAAACCGAAGAATTTTTGAAGACGCATTTGAAGCAACACAACAAACGTTTTACTTGTGATATATGCGGGGTCTCCAAAGTATCGGGATACGATTTGCGTTTGCACAAAAAGAAGCACAATCAGGAATACGTAACTCATTGTGAGATTTGTGGTAAAGGATTTTACACGAATCAGACATTGGAGAGACATTTGTTAACTCATACCGGTGAGAAACCATTCATTTGTAAAATTTGTAATACTCCTTATGCTAGTGCAGCTTATTTGAACATGCACATCAAGTCCCACGGACAACGGGAGAAACACAAGTGTAATATCTGCAATTTTGAAAGTTATTGGAAGGCTGCTTTGAAGGTACATCTGAAGATACACAGTGGCGAGAACCAAATAACATGTGAGATATGTGGAAAATCTGTGTCGAGTAAAACATATTTGCAAATTCACATGCGAATACATTCCGGTGAGAAGCCGCACGTTTGCGAAGTATGTGGGAAAGCATTTAGCGTTAGGAAATATCTCATTGTACATTTGAGGACGCACACAGGAGAAAAACCTTACGAATGTAAAGTATGTCAAAAGAGATTCACTCAGCAAGGATCGTTGAATTCGCACATGAAGTCGCACAATGAGAACAAGTAATAAAACCAAAGAAACAATATCGAATTATTATTATTATGTATTTTCAAATGAGAGACTCTGCTCCACTCATGAATTTTGGTGCAAATTGTTTATGTAAAATGTTATAACACGTTAGCACGACGAACGGTTTCTCTTACCGTCCATATTATATCGTTTATAATCGTCTTATTGCAATTAATCAGATTAGTGTACTAAAAGAGGACTAATTATTACTATTATTATTACATTTTTGACAAATCTTGATTTATTAGTTCAATTATCTTCAAACGAAATAACATTTTATGAAAGTAAAATTCAGATAGAGAATGAAGTTTCTCATTATATTGTTAATTACATTGTGCCATATTAAGAAAGTACATTCAGTTTTTTGTTATTGAAACACAGGAAATACGTTGACAAGTTCGGTTTTTTGACCACTTTTCTTACATTATCAATATAAAATATTCAATTAAATCATTAGATCAATGTAAATAATTATAGTCGTGATATAATTATTGATATACACTTGAAATGAATGGAAGATTACAATCGCTTAGTAAGGTGCTTTATTTATATAAATATATAGATATCGTTTTGTACAAACATACGGTTATCCATCTAACATAAATATTGTAAGTCGCAAATTTTGTAAAACAATTTCTGTTCTTTAATATTCGTTTTTCTCATACCAATCCTTTTTTTATATACTCTTCTATTGAAACGATCTTTTAGTATATGGTATTTTACAAATACTCATTCGATGCATATTGCTTTTTTTCTTCGAATGCATTATATTAGATAATTATATTTACCCTTACGGTGCTTTTTCTACAAGTAAACAGAATCTATGATATGTTTTGTAATCGATAGAAGTTACGAGCGAATTATCAAAAAATATATATATATATATATTATATATACATATTTGTTTCTTTTTTTTTTTTTTTTTCGATTTCAAAACCTGTAATCTCATTATTTCAATTCTAATTAGTATTGATCGTTTTAATCAGGTAAGTTCTTGTCATCAGATATTTCAATTTGATAAAACTTTTGTAATAAAGTAATAATTATATTTTCAGATTTAGACTATGTAATAAAAGGAAGCTAATTCGTGAAGCTTGATACAACATCGAAATGAAAGTTCGAAATCCTAAAAGTAATAAAACAAGTATCGACTGATGTAACTGATAGAAAAAACTGTACATTTAATCTAAATAAAAGGTCTTACATTTACTTTTGATAAAGTTAATAGTTCAAAGAAAACTATTGTGTCAAAAGGGTGACAACAGCGAGTCCGATAAAGTCATAAAAGAAAAGACGGGAGAAGAAAGAAGATATATATATACATATATATATATATATATATATATATATATATATATATATATATATATATATATACATATATTAATTAAAACGTAAGAAAAAGAAAGTTACGTTCCCTAATAACATCCTTAGAAAATTATATATATATATATATATATATCCTTAACGATTATCCCAATGTTGTGTTTGACCATCCAGAAATATAAACGATATCAAGAAAACAAGAAAAAAAAAGATATCATTATCGTTAATCAACTGACCCAGACAAATTTTATTTTCATTCCAGATGTGTAAACTTATTGGGAAAAGACGAAGATGTTGAAGGAACAACCAAAGATACGTTACCAATATTATCCTTGATAAAGGAAGAAATAACGATAGAAGAAAACGATTGGATATTAAATAAGGATACATCGATGACAAAGATGAAGGAAGATGTAGAAGTAATGGAGGAAAAAGAAGAAAAGAAAATGAAAGAGGAAAATGTCGAAGATCGTACGGTTACTTCGTTGGAGAAATCAGAAAAATATTATTATCAGTGTAAAATATGTACTAAACGTTTCAAATTGAAGAATCTCTTCGAAGGACATTTAGTTGCGCACAGTGATGCTAGGCCATATCAGTGCGATATTTGTGGCAAATCCTTTAAGAGAACTAACACTTTAGCGGTACATAAAAGAATACATACTCGCGAAAGGAATTACGTTTGTGACGTTTGTGGTCGTGCTTTTGTTCAAGCCTCACAATTGGCGACGCATCAGAGGCGACACTTCGAGAAGTATACAAAATATTGTGAAATATGTAAGAAGGGCTTTTTCACTAATGCCGAGTTACATGGTCATATGAACGTGAGGCATGGTGCCAAGGAACACGTCTGCCATTCCTGTGGCAAATCGTTTCCCAATAATCACACGTTGGTACGGCATGTGAAGGTACACGATCCTAATTTCAAGCCGATCAAACATCAGTGCGAATTTTGTGGCAAGATATTTGCTTACAAGAACTCCTTGGTCGTACACGTTAAGTCACATACAGGGGAGAACAAATACGATTGTCATCTTTGCGGTAAATCGGTTTCATCGAAGGGTTCACTTCAAGATCATCTTCGACTTCATGGTGGTGAAAAATCACTCATTTGCGATGTATGCGGCAAAGCTTTTCACAAAAGGACCACCCTCGTCGTTCACAAGAGAACTCATACCGGAGAGAAGCCATATTCATGTGATACCTGCGGCAAATCTTTCACTCAACATTCCACCTTGGTCATTCACAAGAGATATCATACTGGACAGAGACCCTATCAGTGTAATCTCTGCAACAAATCCTTTGTCTCCAGGGCACTCTTGAACGCTCACAATAAGATACACGTGGTCAACGTTATGATCGTTCAACCAACGTAAACGTCCTAATCATTTTCACTAAGTGATACCGAAAAAAGTGTGAAACTTCGTCGAAAAGGTGATCAATCCGGATCTTCTTCTATATCTATGGATCCCAAGAGATTTTTCTTTCTTTTTTTCTTTTTCTTTTTTTGTTTTTCTTTTTGTCTTTATACCAAACGGCGTCTCGCATTACGTACAATGTCATTTCTTTGATTAGGAACGTTATTATCTGTCGGATAATATAAGAAGAAGAAGATCACGAATATTCATTTTTGTAACATTCGTAAGCCCTTTTTCAAATCGGAGAAAATAAACGTTTTACAATACGAGGTGTTGTTAAAAGTAAAGAAAAGAAGGAAAAAGAGAAACGTGTTTTAGATTAATAGAATTTGTTGTAAATGATTTAACGAACTTTGTAACGCGGTATGACTTGGTTCCTACATTTTATAAGAAATATCGTGGATTTCAATCGATGTCCACTATAATACAACTTCTGTAACATTGTAACCGTAGAATAAACCCACAACGTTTAAAGCCTAGTATGAGGATCTATATAATCTCAGTTGAAATAGATTGTTTTATTTTGCTTGTATTGATTTGTGTCGAATAATGTCGTTCGTATGACACGATTTCTTGCGATTTGTCAGATGCCAGCGGAGTGAGGGAGAGAGAGGGGGAGAGAGAGTCGCTAAGAGAGAAAACAAAAAAAAAACACACACACATATATACAGATCATCAGATAGCGGAAAGAGATATGAGATACTGATGTGGCCATTTGAATTTTCACATTTCAGGTATCACAACCGGCTATCCTTTTCCGAAGACTATTACCCGATGGTAATGTTCGCGAAACTCGACCTGGTAAAGAAGGACGCGGAGCCCGAGAGGAGATCAACCGTAACGAAATGTCCGGAAGAAGGTACGAGCGAAGAAGCAGGAAATAATTTAACGATCGGCGCCACTGATGATGAGGAACGAAAGGTGATAAAACAGGAGATCGAAGCCGACGACGAAGATGAGGATCTTTCTTTGACGTATAACTGCAAGTTATGCGGCGTATTCTTCGCGAGTCAAACTCTATTGGATAATCATGAGATCGAGCATAAGGGTAAGCGTAAAAATACTTGCGCCCAGTGTGGCCGAGTATTTCGGACTTATGTGAATCTACGAAAACACATGAAGAAACATAACGGTCGTAAGGGAACGCGTAAATCGAGTGGCACCTCGATGGTTAGCCGATCTACGTCTTTGAAGAAGGTGAAGAAAGAGAAACCGGAATTGGAGTTACTTTGTAAAACATGTAACAAGGTATTCCGGCACAAGAGCAATTACCAGAAACACTTGTTGCGACATACCGTAGGTGATCTCACTTGCAAACACTGCCCGAAAAAGTTCCGCCTCTTTCGTGACCTCACTAGGCACGAGAAGACTCATTTTTATCCGAGTTACATGTGCAAGCAATGTGACTACGAGACTACGGTGTTAGCAGCCCTCAGCATTCACATGTTACGGCACACGGACAAGGCCGATCTACCTTTTAAGTGTAACGAATGTGACAAACACTTCCGCAAGGCTATCGATTTGCAGGAACATTACAATATTCATTCAGGCGACAAGCCGTTTGTCTGTCAAGTCTGTGGAACAGCTTTTTATCTGAGAAGACAACTCTCAGCACATTGTCGTCGAATGCATCCAGAAATGAAGGCCAATAAGGTTACAAGCACTGCCTGTGACATATGCGGTCGTGTTCTTGCCACAAAGAGATCATTGTTCCGTCACAAGGAGAGCCACAATCCGACCAAACTCTATCTCTGCGATTACTGTGGCAAAAGTCTTAGCAGTGCTGAACATTTGAAGAAACATCGGCGAATCCATACCGGCGAAAAACCCTACGTATGTGACATATGCGGAAAGGGATTCACCGATTCGGAGAATCTCAGGATGCATAGGCGCGTTCATACCGGCGAAAAACCATACAAATGCGATCAGTGTCCTAAAGCTTTTTCACAGAGATCGACTTTAACTATACATAGACGCGGGCACACTGGGGAAAGACCTTACGTCTGTCAGATATGTCATCGTGGTTTCTCCTGTCAAGGTAATCTCACAGCACATCAGAAGTCTACTTGCGTTTAAAAAAAAAAAAAAAAAAAATAAAAAAACAATATCTATACTCGATCAATAATGACTTTCTTTGCGATGATCGATCGAATTAGATTTTTGGTGTCTCTGTTGTTATCTGACAGTTATGTATGTGTGTACGTTTGCGTATATATGCAGTTGAGTATATGTATGCGTATATGTGTTCGCTAAACAAAGTTTAACTTACTTATCGATCAAATGGATTTTCTCCAATTAATTTTGTAGTTTCGTTATCGATTTGTATATTAATTCGTACCTGTATTCATTTTTCCTCAAGTTTCTTCGCTTTTTTCAATGAACGTTTCGGATCTACGCCGTTATTTTTATTTTGTAAGACTGTGTTCCATGGCTTCCTTAATGCGTAACGCTCTATTAATCTCTTTGTGTATATTCGTCACAAATCTAACAATTATTCTTCTCTCTGTTTTTCTTTTTTGTTCTTTTTTCTTTTTTTTTGTTTTCTTTATTATTCTTTGTAGAGAACATTCATACGTTGTATAAGTTCATAAGTTTTTTAAAAACGATCGCAATAAATTTGTAAATTATTTAGATATATTATTATTATTATTATTATTATTATTATTATTATTATCTTCTTAGCTTAATAAAATAAGGATTATATATATATATATATATATATATATATAAACATACCGAAGCAAGCGAGTATAATTTATCATCGTATTGATTTTTACTCGCACCAGAAAAAATGCTTTCACTATGAGAATAATCGATCTTCTTCAGTCTTCCTTATGAGTGTGATTCATCAATCATTGTATATATCAGAGATGAAAGAAAATTCAAATGCAAAAGGGAAAGTGTATAACGAATGAATGAATGAAAGAAAGAAAAAAAAGGAAGGAATAATACGCATTTTAATCTGGAACGAAGAGGAATTGTGTTAATTGAATTGTTTTATGTCGAATTAGAATCCCTTTAAAATTAGCTAAGAATAAATGGAGAATATCTCAACATGCCTTCAATCACACAACGAAGAGACAAATGCGGCGGTACGCTTGATTATATTCAAAGAAGAAGTTTGAAGAAATAAATTCGTAAGAATCAATTGTACCATCTTACACATCGTGCTTGATTTTAATTGTGTATTAATGGATGATTTTCTTTTTCTTCTTCTTTTTTTTTTTTTTTTTTTAGGATATGTACGAGTTAAATAAAGGTTCTCGTTCGTGATAGTGATCAATTGAGTGTGTGGTAAGAGCGAAGTGTGTATGCTTTTAGTATAGTTGATAACTCAAAGCAGTTACAAGATTTTATACAATTATATAAATTTGCGTAATGTATGATAAAATGTGTGGATAAAGAATGGCACTAAGGTAGTGTATAAGTGAGTGAAAGTATTCGTAAATTTATATGCTTGAATGTATATACAAAAGTTTAGATTTTATCGTTAGATAGTTATGATGATTATGATGATGATGATGATGATGATGATGAAGTAAGGTATGTGACAGTTAATCGAGATAAATAATAATGCAAAGTTAAATAAGTTCTTTTTCGCGCCTAAGTAAAGAAAAGAAAAAAAAAAAGAAAGCATGAATTAGTTAGCATTGTACTTAATATTATTTTGCCAAAAAGAACTGTGACGTTTCAAATTCGAAATACTTTGTATGATCAGAAAAGTGATCGGGGAAAAAAATTTTCTTAAAGATCCATCGTTGTCTGGTCAATTAGAGATTTTCAAATTTTTTCATTAGCTTTGTATAAAGTAAGTTATGTAAAATATATATATATATATATATATATATATATATATATATATATTGAGAGAAAGAGAAGAAAAGAGATTGTTAAATAAATTATGAAAATCTTCTCAGACCAAACTCAGAAGGTTTATTATAAAGAACGTTGATAAATCCTAGGAATAATTCCTTAGAAGAGTAAGCTTCTAATCGTTCCTATGTATTGTATTACGGTGTATTGTTTTTTTTTTTCTTTTTTTTTTTTAATTTTTTTTTATCTTCTTTTATTTACTAAATTGATTGGATGTTTCAGATAATCGATATTTATTGAGGACTAATAAGAAGAGATATGGAGAGAAGTATGTAATCACATGATGTTACTGTAGAGAAAATAAGAAATAAAATTGAGTACCTAAAGGAATGGCAATATTTCCCATTACTCGATAAATTGTCAGAAGGAAATTAGACGAAGAGGAAAAAAAATAATAAGAATAAAATTTCTAACAGTGCAGTGTAAAAGTGTACTTCGTTTCACAAATTATAAATTATTAGAAAATTATTAAAAGTAATCGAAAGATAATAAGATGGGAATATAAATGGACGATTCAATTTTCAACATCCAAATAAAAATATCCAGGCAAGAAGGTTTTGAATAGAAGCGAAAATGCATTTTTCAATAATTTTTTTGACAAATTCGATCGATTCTATTCCGAAGGAATAATCGTGAACTGATTAAAAAAAAAAATATTTCTATTTATATAAATACATTATAAATTTATCAGGGATACTTTTTTTTAATAATTTTCTTTATTAATTTATCTACGGAATTAAATAGTTCTTTTTTGTTCCATTTTTGTCTGAAGTTTTTAGAGTAAAAAATAGAACGGGTAGAATTTTAAAAACAAAATTGAATTTCTTCAGAGTAAGAAATGTTAATTTTTTTTTTTTCAGATACTCACGTATAAGAAAGAGACTGGACGTAAAGGCTAAATAAAATAAATCGTATCCGTACATATACGAAATCTTGATTTCTTTGTTAATATTTTTGCATGTTGGGATGGATTTCTCTTTTTTTTTTCTTTTTTTTTAATGTTTTTTTGTTAATTTTTTGTTTTTCCCCCTATAACTTGAAGACGTTCATTAAATTAATTATATTCATACTTGTTTCAGAGAAAAATGTATCAGAAAGCAGAGAAAAAGAAGAAACGTTGAAGTAGAAGGAACATCGGAAGAGGAAGAGGAGGATGTGAAGAAGGAGAGGAGGGAGGTTGTGAAGAGGGAGGAGAAAAAGGACGATTTGAGGGAGGATGAGGAAGAGGAAATACATCAGGAAAGTACATTTGTGATTTTCCAATTTGTTAATACCGGCGAACCGGTTCTAGAAACAAATTCATCGATAAAAAAAAGGACAACAACGGATCCTTCAGCGGACATTTACAAAGAGAACGTCGAAGTTGACGTATTAGACAAAATAAGGAACGTTTGTCCATTCTGTGATAAACAGTTCAGTAACGAACAAAGTGTCGAACGGCATGTTATGGTAGTCCATCAAAGACAGTACAAGTGTGACATGTGCAAGAGATCTTACAACACGCAGACTGCTCTAGACGTTCACAAGGTGATACACAGGCCGGATTATTTTTTCGAGTGTATGGAATGCCATGTGAAGTATAAAAGCGAGGGTGGTTTGAAGAGGCATTATATACGCGCTCATGATAGAAACAATCCAATTTTTGTTTGCGAACAGTGCGGTAGAAGTTACAAGTTAAAGATAGATCTAACTAATCATATAAAAAAGGCTCATCCATTTGAATTACAAATCTGTCGGTATTGCGGTAAAGAGGTAAGGGATGTCAAGGGACACGAATATATTCATCAAAGGAAGGCTCGTAAAAAGCTCTACAATTTTCCTTGTCATCTATGTCCACAAAAGTTTTGTCATAGAAGCCGATTGGATAGGCACCTGTTGCAACACGAAAATGGATTCAAATGTACCGATTGCGGTGAGAGTTTTATTGGAAGTAGAGAGCTTAAAAATCATAAACGTTTCAAACACAGCAGACCAAGTAGTTCTACCTGTATCTTTTGTCAAAAAGTATTCACATGCGTTAGCAATTTCCATCAACACGTTCTAACTCATGCCGGAATTAGACCATACAAGTGTGACATCTGCGAGGAAGATTTTACGCAACGATCCAGCCTGTTGAGACATCGTAGAAATCATCCAGGGCCCCTTCCACCATTGGTATTACCCAGTCCACAAATTGCTGAACTCGCAAGAAGTTATATGCAGAAGTTTCAAAACGGTCAGATAGACGAAACGTCTCATTGAACGCGCATGCACATTTTTAAGAGTTTTTCTTCATAGAAAAGTGCTTGAATAATTTATTTTTCAGAGAAAAAAAATATATTTTTTACTCTACTTCTATTTAAATTTTTAATCTATACAAAATGTTCATTGTGTGTGCGCGTGTGCGTGTGTGTATGTGTGTATGTGTGCGTGCGTGCATTTGTATGTGTGTGCTACAATGAATTGACTAATAGTGAGATAAATGGAAAAGAGAAGAGCTTTCATCTTTTTTTTTTTTCTTTCTTTTTTTCAAGTCGGTAGAGATTGAAATTTTTTATAATAGAAAGTTGAATTACAAAGTTTTCTTTTTGTTGTTTCATAAAAATACATTTAAAGAGTTACTAAATTTATTTATTTCTGTTTTATTTGTTGAGTTAGAAATTCTTTCAGAATTATTAATTATGCGAAGATATTTTTTGGTAACTTATCGTTATAATTACAGAAACACTTTCTGAGTACGAGATAGTTAAAAAAAAAAAAAAAAAAATGAAATATTTCAAATCTAACAAGACGGATAAAATATTTCGCAAGAAAATCGATTGATTCAATAGAAATGATTTTTTACTAGTCCGATTGATAATTAATAAGTAAAGAAGAAATGAAACGAATAATTTAATTATTTCTATTATAAAAATTACTCTAAATGTAATGGGTTTTTTTTTTCACCACAAGTGCTTAAACGAAGATATACAGTACTAAACTGATACTAATTATCATGTATTATTATAGCAATGGTTACGGTTATTAGGTGATCTATATACTTTGATATATATATATATATATATATATATATATATATATGTATATAAATATTTCATAAAATTATTCTGACTTTTAAAAGGAACATATACGTATAAGTGATTATGTATACACAGAAAAATAAAATACGAGAGTGAACGCCATGAAATGTTATTTTGTGTATGCATTATATGAACTTAATTTGCGTTATATATTGTTTAATGATGTATACAATGAAATAAAATTAAATGTGTACATATTTATATTATAGATTGGCGATAATACTTATGACAAAAACGTGATGATTTTCTTACAAGCATATTACATTTCCATACGAATAATAAACGTTTTAAACGTAAGTTATTCTATTACTACTGTGAAATTGTATAATGATAGTATTATATATGTATTTGTGTATATATATATATATATATACACAAGTATAAGAAGTACCTTATTCTACAAGAAAATTGCTAATAGTTGTGAGTTCATTCATCGCATGGTTAAAAAAAAAGGAATAATTATGATCATTCGATTCTAATCACGTTTCATTGTTTTAGGATGACCAATAACAACGATCCCTTATACATCCAACCACGTGTAACGATGACGGTGGTTAATGAGCCATACTTCGTAGCACCTAATCAAAATGGAGTACAGAATATTGGTGACGATAATACATTAGAGCTACCTAATGCATCGTCGAGTAATATCGCAGCTCAATCCGAAAGGTAGGATAATTGATTTCTGATAAATTTCTTATATTCTTATTTTTGTTTTGTTTCTTTTTCTTAAGAAATAGAAAATCCTAGCTAAGATTTTTATTAATTTTTGCATGCTATAGATAAGATAACAATGTTTCTTAAAAGAAGTCAACACAACACAACGTAAATCAAATTGGGTCTCATCCTAATAATAATCACTGATTGAAAAATTGGCTTTGAAATGTTTCTAGGTATAACTCGCTCAACTCACTCGGTCCATCTTTTCTCACAGTGAAATTGGGAGAAGACTACTTTCGCATACCGAAATCTTTGAGCGTCTTTATGATGAAGGAACCCAACCCAAACGAAAATGATTCAACGGACAAAAATATAGTGAAAGAAGAGAACGAGGATAGTGCTATACAAACGAGAAGTAAGCAAAAACTTAAGGAAGAAAAAATTAAAGAAGAAACCGATACTGCGGATGATTTGGACGATACTCCTCTTGATTTTAGAAAAATGTGCGAAGAAAAAAATTCGAAAGCTAAATCTGACAGATTGCCTAAATTGAAAAAAAAGCCACATACTTGTGAGATATGTTACCTTACTTTTGATCGCAAGAGTAAACTCACAAGTCATATGTTCAAACACAGTAATTCGAGACCGCACAAGTGTCGGATCTGTTCGAAAGGATTCAAAACCGGTGCTTACTTATCAAGACACATGGAAATACACGACGAACCGGCACAGTTACATGCTTGCACATTATGCGACTTCAAAGCCAGAACAAAGCCGTATTTAAAAATTCATTATATTCGTAAACACACCGAAGATTACAATTACAGTTGCGAGCAATGCGGAAAAATGTTTAAAGTTCAATCGGACTATACTACACACATGAAGGATCACGATACTGAATCTTGCGTTTGTGATATCTGTGGGTCTTCATATCCAAGTAAAAGTTCTCTTTACTTTCACAAACATTACAAACATAAGACCAAAATCAAGGAATTCGAGTGTTCGACCTGTAGGAAGAAATTCAAAAGTCAAAAGAATCTCGACAATCATGCTGAGTTGCACAAGATGAAATACGTATGTGAACAATGCGGGATGGAATTTAAATTTAAATATGGCCTAACGAAACACTTGAGAACGCATTCCGGAGAAAAATCTTATCTCTGTGCGATTTGTGGAAAAACGTTTGGCTGTTTGAGCTCGCAAAAGATACATCTTCTCACTCACGTCGGGGAACGTCCTTACGTTTGTGACATTTGTGGGCAAAGTTTCACACAGAGATCTCCAATGATGTTGCACAGAAGGAAACATCCTGGTGCGCATCCACCGCCACCGCCGATCAAAATCACTAATCTGTTGCATGGTGTACAAGACAAGATCATTATGAATAAGAATATAAAATAAAATTTGTTATCATATCCCCTCGTCTCATATCGTTGTCACAATGAGATAAATACAAAAAAAAGTGTTCGTTGTATATGTACGTTTGAGCTTATTTGTCTTTAAAAATTATTGTGATCTATTTATTGGCATCGTTTTTGCCTGAAAGTTACACGAAAAAAGAACGAACTAAAAAGAAATCTCTCATCATTAATCTCTGATTCAGAAATAACTCATAATTTCAAAGTACAAGATTTTCAACTTTACTTTGAATGTTTTATTATTATTCTTATTATTCTTACTGTTACTCCTATTATTATTATTATTATTATTATTATTATCGTCACGAACTTGTTTACGCCTACACTCCAAAATTCTAATTTTTTTTAACTAACTCATGAATTTTTATATTGCTATACATATATATATATATATATATATATATATATATATATATATATATATATATGTTTACATACATATATACATACATATATACATACAATGCAAATTTATTTTCTCTAGCCTATAGGATAAAAGGAAAAAGTAAGAAATACCTAAATAAAATATATTTCTCTGGGATGATGCAATGTACAGAATAGATTTTATGTAATATGTATTCGAATTAAATGTATACATGTATGTTTTTGATAAATGAATATAATATGTACTGTTATCACAAAAATAATTCTATTATCGAACGTCTTTATCGTTTCTTTTTTTTTATTTTTTTATTTTATTATTATTCTTTTATTTTTCTTTTAAGACAAACGGTAAAAATATATCTTCGTACGTAAATGATAAGTCGATATAGGATAAAATTTTTGCGGAAATTATATAATTTGTGATATTTGCTCGTACCCTGCCATCGATGATAAACTTATTGTAAATATACTGATATATATACAAAATATAATTTTGTAAATACTCCTTATCCAAACTATTTACTATTAAATATTTAAATTATTTTTTAGAGAAACTATAAAATATAATGTGAACTCTTTATAATATTTTGTTATATCAAAATATTGGAAAATGATTATTGTGACCTTTACAGTGCATTCAAATATATCTACATTTAATATTACAATAAGATTCAGAATATAACAAGACTTATTATGATTACTCGAATTGCAAGTGAGAAAAGTGTTTGTGATCTTTGGGGTAATTCGAGTTGGTACATTTCTTGATACCAAAATTATTCAGTCGACATCTCTCTCTCTCTCTCTCTCTCTCTCTCTCTCTCTCTTTACAATGTATTTATATATGTATATTAATATATTATATATGTTTTGTTATATATATACACAACAATTTATTGTACTTGTAAAAATGTTTATCTATAAATAGAATTTGTTTTTTATCATGTATACAGATAAGCTAATGGACTATGTATATATATGTATATGTATATATTTTTTTTCTAACGAAATTTATCATGATTTTTTTAGATTCGCGGTGGGAGATTCCATTCGAGCAAAAATATCTCGTGATACGCAAAGCTGATGAATATTACTTAGTGCCAATAACGATGGACAATCCATCAACGATTGAAGGACAAGTAGTGAAATCGGAATAAATATAGATGAGTGCATCGTTTCAAATATATCGAATTCACTCGATAACAACCAAGAATCTTACAAAAGTGAAAAGAAAAGTGAACGATGTATTCATATTAATCAGTGATAGTTTGTTGAAAAAGCAAGAGGACATTAAGATTTCGCTGAGATGAGACCAAAAAAAACTGATCGCGTTATATCAGAAGATGTATGTGTTAAAAGATGAAATCATGATGTTTAATGAAAATATTTATCCTGATAATAATATTAATAAGATGTTGAGTATTCCATTGGTTATTGATCAGTAACATAAGATCTTAAAAAGGAACAAAACAGATAAATACGTATATAATAGATGTCTTCAGTGTAAATGTACTCTTAAAAGTGCTTTCATTCTCGACAAGCACATTCTACAACATATACGGAATTTTTTGTGCAATACGTGTTACCCAAAATTCTTTTTGGAAGTGCAAAGCAGCAGATAAATTAGATAAAGAACTGATGACCAAACAGAAAATTATCGATCTTGTAAAATTTAAACTGTTAACTTTAATTAAATTGCCATATAAAGATCTGACCGAACATACTATTAGATATCATTTTTTTATTTATCTTGTAAAGATCATTTTTTTTTTTATTACTTTTTCATATCAAATTAACTGTTCGTCGATTAAGATTATTTTATGTATATAGTAAGATGTCATGTAACACACGCATGTATATGCAGACTTTAACATCATCGATTTTGTGTATCCACTAAATGTGATACTGTTGTATAAATTACTCAAATACCATCAAGTATTATGTATTAATAAATTGTTCCGAGTAACAAATTACTGTATTAAATTATTAAAGTGAACGTAAAAAAACTTAAAGTGTAAGTAATCTCGTTCCTCCTGATCAGATCTAATGGAGAAGATAAAGGCAAAATAGTCGATAGCAAAAATTCCGATGGTTGTAGCGGAATTAAAGGAAAATAAAAAAAAAAAATTATGAGAAGATCGAACAAATCGTCGAGAAAATATAATCAATGGAATGAAGATTTGCGAATTAAGAAAAAATAGATTTCTTGTGATGTCTCTAAAATCGAAATATCAAAAGCATATTTTGAAGCATGGTGATTTTTCAATGTGACGTTGTTTTCAATGTGCTAAGAATTTCAAACGTAAGGACAATATGGAGAAACAAAAAGTGAAAATACACGAGGAGAGGCCCCGATTTATACCTATCAATATCGTGATTTTATCACAATTATATTTTTTTAATCTTACCTGCAGGTGAGTTATTAATAAATTCCTAAACTTTCTTCTTTGCGAAGAAAGAAAAAAAAATTCTGTCTATATCGTGAAAAACTTTTCACTTCTAACAACAAGTCACTTTGCAGGTACACTTTAGACGAAAACATATCAATAATTATTTCGATACATTTGATCGAAAATTTGCATTAAGGCTTATTACATCAAACGCTTGATAATTCACAAGAAAGAGAATTTTATTTGTTATTTTTGTGTAATATCACTTTATCTAACAAGATGTTCTTGTATATTCACAAATACTAGAAACACAAAACGAAGTATTTGAAGCATCAGTGTCATATTTGTAAGAGAAAACTTCAGTATCAAAAGAGTTTGGAACAGTCATCTGCGATAAAAGGAACAACGATACACGTCCTAAAAATGTGTCAAAAGTGTAGAATAAAGTTGACATGGAAAAACGACGTTGAAAAAGCGTATTAAAACATTCCAATGAAAAATTTTATTTTTATCACATTTGCAACAATGAATTTGCAAGTGCAACAAGCAGAAAAGTTCATTTCTCGACTCAGTTGGATATTAGATCTTATTTTTATACCATTTGTGGAAGGACTTTTACCAAACGGCTAACACTTTTTGTAAATTAGAAAAAGAATTAATCAAATTATTCTGAAGCTCCAACATCGGTGTTTATAAGGAACATTATTAAGACCAAGATCGCCAAGAACGTTTAATTCATAAGAAAAAGAAATAAATCAAAGTGATCACTTTACCTTAGAAGTCTTCTCAAAGAGAGGAACAATTTTCATTTATTTTTGCAGTTTCTTTTTTCGAAACTTCGTTTACTTGTTATAACTATGTCCGAGAAAACTTCAAGATTTATATTCTGACTTTAATAGTTTAAGCATTTTAATGTGCAATTTTCGTTGTAGAAAAAAAAAAAAATAAATATGAAGAAGAGAACGATTGGCACATTTGATATGTTTCATTAGACCTTTACTTTTACAGATACTAAACGTGTACTTTATTGATTTAAGAAAGTCGATGTAATTGATATTTTCAGAATGTAAGAAAACGTCCTTCTAATGAGAAGACAACTCCTTATTTCAGGAAAATGATGCATTTCTAATCATACGACATAGCAATCTATTTTAAATAACGTATACTTACAATGATAATTCTTGTTTTAGGAAATCGATTCAACAATTAGACAAAAGAAGTATGGTCAAAAGAAGAAATTCAGCGATACGCTCGAGATGGAATGTTAAGAAATTCCTGGACGAATCACAGACTTCCTACTCAAAAGATTCTCGTCTTAAAAGTATCAATTTTCGATACGAACGTAAAGGAGCGATGAAAATATTGAGATCATCTAATACATTGAAAAAGAGAAGCCGTGTTAAAGAGGAAACCGAAAACGATAATAAATCGCAATCAGGAAGTAATGAAATTCGTACAAGCCAAGAAATTCTTTACAAGAAACGAAACGATGGTAATTACACGTGTGACATTTGCCAAACAATATTCAAACAAAAGAGCAAAATATTACGACATATAATGAGCAAGCATAGCTTTCATCGGCCATTCAAATGCAATGCTTGTGGTAAATCCTTCAAGTACAAGTGTGACTTGAAGGCACACAGATTGATACATCAGGATTTGGATACAAGTTCGCTTCATTGTTGCGACAAGTGTGACTATCGTACGAAAACAAAGAACAATTTGAAGTCTCATTACATAAGAAGACATACCGACGATTACAAGTTCTCATGCGAACACTGTGGGAAACGTTTCAAAATGGAATGGGACTTGAAGTTTCACATCGGTACTCACAGTAGTTCACGACATATGTGTGACATTTGTGGGAAATTTTACACCAGCGATTATTCCTTGTACAAGCACCGAAAGGTCGCACATTTGAACGAATACAAGTTTCAATGCGATGTCTGCAACAAGAGGCTTCTCACTCAGGAAAATCTCGACAATCATATGCGCCAACACGACAGAACGTACGAGTGCAAGGAATGTGGCAAAGTTTTCGCAACGAAAAGGTATTTGGCTACGCACACGACCACGCATACCGGTGTTAAACCTTACGTTTGTCAAATTTGTAAGAAGAACTTCCGTACGTCTCACATGAGGAACACACATCTGTTAACACATTCGGCGGATAGGCCCCATGTCTGTGATCTTTGTGGACAAGCTTTCAAAAGACGATACTACATGATCGAACATAGAAGAAAACATCCGGACTCTCATCTATCCTCTCCTCCTATGCCGTTTGGAAAAAATAGGAATAAATTCGAAGCCAAGATCGATTCTAAATCAGACATTGTAACTTAACAACCTAATAATGCTCTTCATTGGTGCTGCTGCTTCCCGCCAATAGTATTTATATTATTTAATGAATCGACATAGAAATGAGAATAAATTGGCATATACGATAGATTTTATAATATAAACAATACAGTTGTACATAATTAGATAACGTAGTTATATAACAGTACTCGTCATATAGATATATATATATATATATATATATGTATGTATTTATATTGATGTGTGACGATATCCATATAAGTTATATATGGATATATATATATATATATATATATATATTATATATGTATAATTTCTTAAGAATTAGTGATCGATTCTGAAAAATGATTATAACGAATAGAAACTACTTACATTTTTTTGTTAAACGATCCCATCGACAATTATTTTGCACAATTGGCTCTTATAATCGCGGAGTAAGTAATGCCTCAATATGTAATCGACATCATATAATTTTACAAGATAGTAATCATTATTTTATCATTCTGTTTTAGAGACCGAAACTTTGCTATGATGAGTTCAGAAATGGATAAAGTTGGCCAATCAGTCGAAGAAAAGGATTCTCTCATATTGCTAGAACATGATTGTTCCAGCATCAAATTGGAATATCCATCTATATCAAGAATAGTGCAAAACCAAACCAATACAATGTCGTCGTCGTTGTCGATGAAGAAAGAAATCGAGGAAAAACGCGTTGGTAATCAAGAAAAAACAATCAAGTACCACAATTGTGATCGTTGCGGAATGAAGTTTCCCTTGAGAACGATGCTGAACAGACACAGATTGTCCCATAACGTGAAACATTCTATACCAAGGATCAAATGTTCAAGAGAAAAATATGGATACTCCAAGACATCGGACTTACGAAAATACAATAAATCCGTATTCGGGCAAGTTGAAAAACGCGAGTATACCTGTAATCTCTGTAATTTTGCATGTGATAGAAGCATCACGTTGACCGTACATTTGAAAAGAAAGCACAGAATAAATGAGGTCAAGTCTGTTTCAAAGAATCGCAAGTGTTCTTCCAACGAAAATAATTCAACCAAACGAAGATCTACCAAGAAGAATAAAAAGGTTTATCACTTTTGCGACATTTGTGATTTCAAGTGTAAAAAGGGAGAGGTTCTGTCCGCACACGTGGCACAATGTCATCGAAAATCAGAGAAGAGAATAGAAAATTCATCGAGCAGATCAAACAAGTGGAACTGTGGAGTCGCAAAAGCTAAGGAAGATAAGTACGATCTCGAGGTACAAGAAAAAGCAACGATGTTTTCTTGTTCGTGTTGTACGTTCCATTGTAAAAAGAGATCAACTATGACGAGTCACGTTGCAAAGAAGCACAACAACAAAGTTAATCACGAAGAACGTTGTGATCTTTGCGACTTCAAATGCGCCAAAAAGAGTACACTTTATTCTCACAAGCGTCAGCACAAAAACGAAACTTTGAACGAGGTTTATGCCTGCAACGAGTGTGACTTCAAGACGGTCAAGAGAACGTCCCTTTATTCTCACATCAAGAGAAAGCACAAAACAACGAGATCTTGTACCAGTAACGACCAACCCGAATTGTTCTATTGCAATCAATGCGATTACAAAAATAAGAACAAGTATGAACTGAAGGTACACGTAGCCAGAAAGCATACCGACGATTTTAAATTCTCTTGTGAAACATGCGGAAAGAAGTTCAAGGTCAAAGGCGATCTGACGAATCACATAAGGTTCAGTCATCGAGAACAGCCGGTAATTTGCGATGTCTGTGGGAAAACTTGTTTAAATAGCAATTCTCTTTACGTCCATCAAAAGTTTGCTCACTACAAGGCAAAATACGAATGTCAAGTATGCAAGAGACGAATGGTGAGCCAGGAGAATTTGAATGAGCACATGATCAGGCAACACGAGAGAAAAGAGAACGTCGTTTGTGAAGAATGTGGCAAAACATTTTCTCGAAACAGCAGATTGAAGGTTCACATGAGGATTCATACTGGAGATAAACCTTATACTTGTACCATCTGCAGCAAAGCTTTTGCACGTAGAACTGCACTGAAGCAACATCTTCTCATACACACCGGAATGAGACCGTACGTGTGTGATATTTGTGGAAAGGCTTTCACTCAGAAACCTGGACTGATCAGTCATCGGAAATCTCATCCTGGATCTCATCCACCTCTACCAAGAGTTCTCATCGATCATATATTAAATGACGTTATGAACAATTGAGACTGATCGATTTTTCATTAATGAAATTCAACGTGTTTCAGAATTAATACTTTTCTCGTGCTTTTTCAATACAATGACAAATCGCACAATTCGTGTTTCTGCAATAACTCGTTATTAGCTCGTTTTGAAAGACGCTGATTAAGAAAGAAAAAAAAGTGTCGAAAGGGAATACGTTAACTTTATTATCATTTGATCATTATTAATGTTTAGATAGATATACGTGTGTAGATATCTTTTTACTTGAAGTGCAATGTTTAAATATTGTTAACAGGGTTCATTGGGTTTTGACTGTTATACATTTTAACAGTTTCACTTGTAATCCTTCTCAGATTTTTTATAGTAACGTATCTTCATCTGTCTTACAATGTTTCTTGATTATCGATGTTCTTGGTATTAAAAAATAATAATATTATATTTTATATCAATTATATTCGTATTCACATATTCATAAACTGATGTATGGGATAATTGAATATGAGGAATCATTCCCAAAATGATAAATTAGCTGAAGAAATAGTATATGCCTTTATATGTGTGTGTGTGTGTGTGTGTGTACGTGTATGTATATATATATATATATATATATATATATATATATATATGCAGTGTAAACTGGCGTCTTTCACTAATTAAAACAATGATTTTTTGATATACAAATATTTTTCTGGGTGTATATTTATGCATGTACGACATACCAATATAAATGAAAACTTCTCCAAATCCTTTCAGATACGAACAATTAGTTTACTAGTTACTAACGAACACCTTCACCTTGGTAACTCAAAGTTCATCTTTATTATTACCATTGTATTAAAATATAAATGACTTTAATATAAAAATCATGAACTTTGAATATATTAAAGGTAAAAAGATCCTATTACGATCTTAAACGTTTTTCTGATAAATCCTAAAGTAATAAACGAATTTTTACGTGTTATTCAAAATCTTTGCTTTATCCATTCGACATTAGTCTGACATTGACTTATAATTTTCAGGATTCTAAATGGAGATGGACATTTCGTGTACGGCAAAGAATCGATCCAAATGCAACCATGGCAAATCGTCGATTTGGATGGCTGTCTCTACTACGCATTTGTTCCAGCTAAACAAGAAAAGAAGTTAATTGAAAGGAAGAAAATTGATTCGGAAACCGACGAGATTAAGAAAGAACTTTTAGAGGAATCTCTACGAGTATCAAACGAAAAGGATCTTCCATATACCGAGGAACTTGATACGTTTTGCACAATGAAAATAAAGAAGGAAGAATCATTGGTGGATGAACAAGCGATTACAAACGATCAAGAAACATATGAGGAGGATAACAAAATGTACGCTTGTGAAGAATGTAACATTTGTTTTCCAGTAATACAAATGTTGAAACGCCATAAAAATGCCGTACACGAACAAGCTCAGCGATACAAATGTAAGGTCTGTTTCAAGATTTGTCGTAGCTTGATAGCTTTCAAAATGCACGTGGCCTTGGAACACAAACCGGTGCAAGAAGAGAACGCCGATAATCTAGAAAATCTAACTTATACGTGTAATTATTGTAATTACGAGAGCACGAATAAATCCACTCTATATTCTCATATTAGTAGAAAACACTCGACTCGTCGAGCCAGTAGAAGAAAGGCCAATCGTGGAATTCTCTCAGAACAGGAAGAATATGCTTGTGACGTATGTGAATTTAAATGTCAGACCAGAAGACGTTTGAAGGAACATCTTGAACGTAAGCACGCATCGGAATATAAGTACGATTGTGAGTTTTGTGGTAAGAAGTTCAAGGTTAAGGGAGACATGAGACTGCACGTTCGTTTCAAGCATAAAGAGGGCCCGATAGTCTGCGACGTTTGTGGTAAAACTTGTTCCAATAGTAATTCCTTGTACGTCCACCAAAAGTGGGCTCATTTCAAGCCTAAATACGAGTGTGAAATTTGTAAAAGAAGAATGGTGACGCAAGAGAATCTTGACCAGCACATACTCCTTCAGCACGAGCGACGTGAGAGTTTCGTTTGTGAAGAATGTGGAAAATCATTTTCTGAAAATCATCGATTGAAACAACATATGATGACTCATACAGGAGATAGACCCTATGATTGCCATATCTGTGGGAAAGCGTTTGCTCGTCGTACCGCTTACAGACAGCATCTACTTATACATACAGGAAAACGGCCATATATTTGTGATATTTGTGGTAAAGCCTTCACACAGAAACCTGGACTGATTTGTCATCGGAAATCTCATCCTGGCATTCATCCACCTTTACCGGTCGTACACATCAAACACATACTTAGCGATTTTATGAAGAAGGATTAATGATGATTAACAAAAAAAAAAAAGAAAGTAACGGTCCGTCGTACTTAATCTCTAAAATGAAGAACTATTTAACATAGTTCTTATAGATTGCAATGTTTAAGACAAAAAAAAAATATTGAATCCACTTCAAAGCAATATAAAATTTCGATGTACTAAAAGAGTTTTTATCAATGACGAAAATTATTGATTTTTTTATTTATATATATTATATAGCAAAAACTAATGTTATTCCCTAATTGTTATCTTCAATTTCGTATAAGTTTTTATTGTGTTAAGGAAAGTTAAATTAAAAAGTTATAAGGAGTAAGGATATGATACTGTATGATCGCCTAAAAACTTGATTAGGATTCATTTTGATTGCCGGATTAATTGCAATAATACTACTTGTAAATTTGACGATTTATCAAATATTTTAATTAATTCATTGTAAATTTTATGAGGGTAAGCAATTTTGTCATGTTAATATAGTATGTCACTATAGTAATCATAGAAATTAATATTAAAATAAGTTGAAGATGTGTGTCTAATAAAGTAAAATAATAGAAAGATAAAAATTCACATTTTTTAACAATGAAAAATATGAAGTTTCAATAATTTATTTCAACGGTAAGTGAAATATACATATATATAAATATAAATGATATTTTATTACAAATTTACAATAGAACCGATACTAATCAGTTTAAAGAATGTTACAGCTTATTTTCTTTGGCTTTAGAAGTGATTTTGCCAAAATGTAAGTAACTTTTTAATACTGTATATCCATTTTAAAAACATTTAAATAATATCTTCAACAAATTTTGTTTCAGAATGACCGACGAAATAATGAATTACTTCAACGAAGATAATATTTCAAGAATCTTACAAACTATGAAAAAAAATATGCATATTTGAAAGATAAAACATCACTATTATTATTGTCACGTGTAATATAATACATATACTTGCAATTATCTGTCGTATTTGATTTGTTTATTACCACAACAAAGAAACAAAAAAAAATGAATGAATACCTTAATATAATACCTAATATTTTTCAAAAAATAGTCTCGCAGCCCTTAATTCAGAGATAGAGATGTCTTTAATTATCCGTATCATGATCTTTGTGAGTTATAACTATGAAAGTAAATAATCACCGATTACTGTTCGAATGAAACCATCATAAATGTGTTGTATTTCTTTTTTGTTTTAGAAACACATCAAACCAGATTGATAATAGTCGCTTGAAAAACACAAAATTACTTCAAAGTTATATCCCAATAAGGATTGATACTTCCCAACGTATGAAATCAGAAAAAACATGCAAAGGCAAGAAATCGAAGGATATATCTTATGATGTTTATATAATAACATTGAAAGACAAAAGTCCTTTAAAAGATTATAGCGCAGTGTTAGAGGAGCACAACTACAATTTACCTCAAACGATGGAGACTTCAAATGTCACTGACAAAATAACAGAAAATCAAAAAGCATTGACTTGCACGATAAGCGACTTCAGTTGCAAGAAGAAATCAACCATGATAACTCATCCGACTGAGAAACGCGATAGGATTGGTAGAACAAGCGAAGATAGGAACTGCAAGAAGAAAGGTGAATTCATTTGTGATGTTTGTGGTTTGGCATATGCAAAAAAGGAAACGTTGAATTCACACTTCGTACGAAAGCATACTCAACATTATTGTTACTTCTGCAAATACTGTGGCAAAAAATTTCAAACCGAGAGTGATCTTACGACCCATACTAGACTGGTTCATGAAGGATCACCAGTGAAATGCAACATCTGTAAAAAGACTTTCAAGAACAGTCATAGTTTGTATATTCATCAGAAACATACTCATTACTCGGCAAAGTTTGAATGTCCAATGTGCCACAAACGATTGGTAACCAAAGAGAACCTGGACCACCACATTTTGACTCGACACGAGAAAAAGGAGAAGTGTATTTGCGAAAAATGTGGCAAAACTTTCGTTACAAGCTATTATCTTCGTAAACACATGAGAATTCATACTGGTGACAAACCTTACATCTGTAACATCTGTAACAAAGCTTTTACTACTCACAATAGTCATAGCCAACATATTCTTCTACATACCGGCGAACGAATTTACCCCTGTGACATTTGTGGCAAGATGTTTGCTCAAAAGGCTGGTCTTATGTGCCACAGGAAGCACCATCCAGGAATTTTACCACCACTACCTATTATGCACGTCGATCACATCGTAAAAGAAATCCTAGAAGAAATGAAAAATCAATAGAGATATATCTGTTTCTTGTCTTTATTGGATAACTCTTAGTTAATAATAATTTTTCCATATTGTCAACTAATTTACCAGTATTAATATATCATATTTTTATATATTATAGACGTAATTGTGTTACTGACGTAAGTTATATACTACAGACGTAATAATTATGTTCGTATTTATCGAACACTTGTGATAGTGTTCGATGAAATGTTCCTATCATTTTTAATAATATTTCTTTCGTAATAAATAAAAATTTATGCGTTTTATCAAATTGTATGACATTAGAAGATGACGAAAGGAATTCATGAAACCGAATTTGGTAACATGAGTTTCCTCTCGGATTATGATTCCAGTATGAATACACCGATTTTTGTACGAAAACTAAGCGATAACACATCGACAATGTATCCTTCGATATTAAAACTTACTCACATGTGACTTCGACTCGACACGTACAACCACATAAATTAAAAAAAAAAAAAAAAAAAAACAAAGACAAACAAAAAACAGAATAAATAGGATAATCCATGATATTACCGCGATTATACAAAAAAAAAACAAAAGAAACTATTATCGTTAATTTACACATTCGACATCACAAATCTGATAATAATTGTTGTATTATTATGTACTATTATAACACATTTAATCGTCGATGTTTCAGGTATGATCACTTGGCTACTTTCGACCCTCGCGGTATTTTCATCTACGATAAAGAAACTGTGGTAATGAGGAAATGGCAGATTTTAGAGTTCGATGGGAAGCCATATTATGCGTTTGTACCGGAGGGTGACGTACCATTACCGGACGAAGATATTCCTGAGGAATTGGAGGAGGTTGTAGAGAATGAGGAGGAATTGATGAAGGAAGAAAAGGAAGAGATAAATAATTTGGAAGAAGAAGAAGAAGATAACAAGGTACCAAAAGTTGAATGCCTTTATGAAGAAAGTTTACAATACGATTCGATGGACGACAAACTTTACGAAGAAGGAAGTATTTTTAATGGGAGTTACGAGCAAAAGGAGGAAGAGATAGACACAAAACCGATCGTACTTAACGGAAGTAATGGGATAGATGGTAAAAACACCGGAGGAGATTTGTATCAGGTTAAACTTCAAGGTAGCATGGTGACAATAGAAAAGCTTTTTTCAACAGACGTCAATGTGAAATCAAACAATACCTTTCAAACCGAAGAAACTTGTAACAATAATGCTGAAGATGAAGGGGAAGTAGAATATCTCGAAAGCGAGATCTTAGGATCTACGAACGATCCTGGATCTCCAGCGAAAAGTCGAAAAAAGGTTTCTAATACTGCACTAAAGTGTAAACTGTGTTCGGAGATGTTCAATTCGGCTACATCCTTTCGAAAACACGTCGCATGGACTCACAAAAAGAAAGTGTGCATACAAGAGGACGGTGCTTATATATGCGCCGTGTGTGATTATAGAACATTGAAGAAGAGCTTGTTCGCGGCACATCTTGAAAGGAAACACGAAACTTGGTCGAGAAAACGACCAAATAATTTACTCTTTCCCTGTGCCGCTTGTGGATTCGTATGTAGATCGAAACACTCGTTACAGTCTCACTTCATAAGGAAACATACGGATCGTTACGAACATCAGTGTAAATTTTGTCCGAAAAAATTCAAGGTCAAGGGTGATCTCACAAATCACGTGAGATTCCATCATAAGGAGAAGCCATTGAATTGTGACGTTTGTGGAAAGCTCTGTCAGAACAGTGGTTCTCTTTATGTTCATCAGAAATGGGCTCATTACAAGCCGAAATACGAATGTCATATTTGTAAAAGACGAATGGTGACTCAAGAGAATCTAGACCAACATCTCTTAATGCAACACGAAAAGAGAGAAAAAATCGTATGCGCGGAGTGTGGTAAAACTTTCACAAAAAAGGATTCTTTCAAGAGGCACATGGCTGTTCATACCGGATGTAAACCACATTCTTGTTTGATCTGTAACAAACCTTTCGCAAGAAGATCGCAACTGAGACAGCACTTGTTGATACACACAGGAAAGCGACCGTTTGTTTGTGACATTTGTGGGAAAGCCTTTACTCAAAAGCCAGGTTTAATATGTCATAGAAAGACACACCCTGGTCCTCATCCACCATTACCCGTGATGCCAATCGCGGACATCGTTAAGGAATTTACTGAGGGATACGTTCAAGAGATCAATGCGCGTGCAAACGACCAGAGAATAGTCGAAGAAACATAAAGTATCTTCGTTTTAGCAATTAGGATCACTTAATTATATTAGTTCGGGTTTGTCAATCGAAATTTTCCATTGTGTTTAATTTTTTTTCTTTCTTTCTTTCTTTTTTTTTTTTTTAAGGGATAATCCAACAAGGCACATGAAAGATCTAATAAAGCGATTCATTTCGAATTCGATTGGTTAACAAAATGACTTTTCTTTTTTTTTTTTTTTTTAATATATATATATTCACACGCATGTATTTCGTCTATTTCAGAATTTTCAAATAATATCTCTCTTGTGACCCTTTCCCGACACACATAATGCACAAAGAGAAACGTGCTTAACGACTTTTAAGTTGGAAAAAAATTCATAGGACCTTTTAAATCGCCATTACACTTCAGATAAAAATGAAGAATAACATTTTGTAATTGTACGATTAGTTAACATATTTGAAGATAAATGTAAATAGTTTTGTAAAAGTCATAACCTATCGTATCCATTTTATAGTTCTCAAACAGACTTTTAACCAGAATAGCAAGGCGAGTTAGATATCAACAATTCTGTAACTGTAATTGTAAGATCAGCGAACATTACATGGCGGCAACGTCGTCATTTAATCGAGTCTTGATTTTTTTGTTACCGTAAAATAACGATAATAATAATAATGATAATGATAATGATAATAATGATAACGATAGTAATAATAATAATATTAGTAATAATAATAATAATAATAATAATAATAATAATAATAATAATAATAATAATAAACGTCTTCTCCTGTTAACATAGTTACATTTGACCAGAATATAGTTATGTAAACACTAGGACATTGTTCGCTGACATAAACGCATTGTGAGCCCAGACTTTTTTATTGAGGATCGCGATCTAACAAGGATTTTTAATTTTTTTAATACGACAAATAAATAGATTTTTAATGTGGAAGAAGAAGAAGAAGAAGGAAAAGAAGATGATGATGAAGAGGGGAAACAAAACAAAAGAGAGAAAAAGTACTTTTTTCTATCAAAAAATAATTTTGGTGCCACGATAGCGATAAGACCACAATTTTCTAAATCATCGAATATTTGCGAATAATCGAATGATAAGATGATAATAATGATGATGATGTACCTTTAACGTCATGTATTTGAAATATGTAGACATTAAAGATGTTAAATTTCTAAATTTAATAATAATACATATAACGATTCCCAAACCTCCCAAAAATAATCAGAGTTAAGAAATAAAAAAAAGTAAGTGAAAAAAAAAAACAATTAAAAAAGTGGAAATAAAAAAGAACAAGTAAGAGCTAAGGCATAATGTTATCAGAAACGTAATGATCACAAATGTCCTAAAAAAGATTGAGACTGTTTCGTCTGTTATAGATTCCTCATCGATCACAAAGAATAGAAAGATACGAAATTGTTTCGTAATATAACTGAAACTAGTAATAACGAAATACTTCGCTTGTATGTTTTAGAGTATCCGATCCATTGAGCGTGGACATTAAATCCGCTCATCTGTCTCCACTGAAACTCGAATACGACGAATGCAACGAAACGAGATCCTTGAAACGAACGGATAACGAGGATAACGCTCAAAAGGAAACGTCCGTTTTCTTTGTAGATTATTTAAAAAATGAAACGACTACATTGGATATGAAAGGGTCATCAAAAAAGAAAATTAATAAGAACGTTGAGTGCGATCATTGTCAGCGAAAATTCTTGAAGAAGAGTAACTTGATAGAACATTTGAAACAACACAAACATAAATGTACCGATTGCTCGAAGACGTTTAGCCTTCGACGTTATTTGATCTCTCACATTGAGAGGATTCACCGTCGTCAGATTTACGAGTGTAGCGTTTGCGAATACAAAAGTAATAACAAGGGTACATTGAAGAATCATTATATTCGTCTACATACCAACAGTTATGATTACTCTTGCGATACTTGCGGCAAACAATTCAAGATAAAAAAGGCTTTGAATCATCACGTTAAGCAGAATCACAGTGGTGCACCACCTATCGTATGCGACGTTTGTGGACACTTCAGCAAGAACCTTCATGCTTTGAAAGCTCACATGAAGTACAGACATTATAAACCCGAGTTCGTTTGTCGTATTTGTAGACGTGGCATGACGACTCGTGAAAATCTTGAACAACATTTAGCTTGGCACGAGAACAGGGAAAAGGTTCTCTGTCCCACATGTGGAAAAAGATTCCGAGGTCGTGATCTTGATTCACACATGCGAATACATACCGGTGTCAAACCCTTTCCTTGTCCAGTTTGTGGTAAATCCTTCAGAAGACAAACTGCTCAAGAACAACACGTTCTTATACACACCGGAAAGAGACCATACGTTTGTGATATTTGTGGACAGGCATTTGCACAAAAACCTGGCCTGATTTGCCATAGAAAAAGACATCCTGGTCCTTTGCCACCTCTACCGGTAGTGTCTGTTAAAAGTATAGTTACTGAGTTCACCAGAGAATATACAATGAAAAATACGATAAAGATAGAATAAACTTTGTCCTCGAATTGTTATTGTGTAATTGTCGTCGACTTTGATCAATTAATGCCGCCTCATGTTTCTTTTTTCTTTTTTGTGTTTTCTTACATCGAAGTAAATTAGATTTTTTTTAGAGCATATATCATAAAAATCATTTAGGATAATCGTTTTTGCGAAAAAGAAATTAACGATATCAGCTTCGTTGATATTTTAATATTAGTGTAGATAATAATAAGTTCATTTTGTTAATACGGTAAGATTAATAAAAATTCATTTCACGATCGTCTAGTAAGTAAATTAATTTATTTCATATTTTTATAAATAATACACCGAACGATACTATTGCGACTAATTCGATATACATTATTATTAATGTAAAAATATAATAATTTTTTCTTATAATAATCTTAACGAACTATATTTTCTAGTTCCTATTAATTCTATATTCAATGAAGATAGTAATTAAAAAGGTAACAATTTATACAATTTTCTCATCCAATATTTAATTGGTAGGTACATATGTATGTATATGTACTTAATTATCAAATCTATTATCATTTTAATTATTGGAACGGTCAAAATTATATTCAATAATGGTGGTGTCACATGTATATTATAATGTTTCTTGTTCCAGGCAACAGAGGAAGAAATCGCGGGGTATACACGAGTGTATCAAATGCCGTGCACGTTTCCGTCACATGATGAAATTAGTTGAACACTTGAAGAATCTCCATGGTATTGAACGAGCATTCAATTGCGACGAATGTGGGAAGGCCTTTCGTAGTCCAATGAATATAACACGTCACAAATTGATCCACACCGGTCAAAAAAAATTTGCTTGCGATCTTTGTGATTACGTTTCTAATCAAAAATCAAATTTGGAATCTCACCTTCGCAGACATAGAAAGGATTACGTTTACAAGTGCGAAAAGTGTCAAAAAGGATTCTTCGATAGGGCAGACTATGAGGAACATTTTAACGTACACGTCAAAGATAAATTTTATCAATGTGAATATTGTAAAAAAATGTATTCGTATAAGAAAAACCTAACTAGACATTTGAAAACTCAACATACGAATTTGTCATGTAACACGAATCTTCAAAGTCCAGCAACGAACAACAAACTCATTGGCAGAGTTAACTTGACCGATCAAAAATTGTTAAAAGATAAAACTTCTAAGTTGATAACAACGAAATATCTTTGTGATTTGTGCGGTAAAGCGTTATCCTCGCACAAGAGATTGGCGATTCACAGACGTGTACATACTGGTGAAAAAATAGCCACTTGTGAAATATGCTCTAAGAGATTTAGTAGTAAGGAGAATTTAAAAATTCATTTGCGAATTCATACTGGAGAGAAACCACACGTTTGTTCCGAATGCGGTAGACGTTTTACTCAAAGAACATCACTGGTTATGCATCTTCGTTATCATTCGGGAGAAAGACCATTTAAATGTACTGATTGTGATAAAAGTTTCATTTCCGGTACGTTCCTTAAGAATCATCGTAAGGTACATGACAAGATCTCCGCCGATAGTAAAAAAACCCTTGCAAGGGACAATAACCATTTAGAATTGAACTCGTCGATTTCTAAGAAGAATATAATATCATCTGAATAGGGACAATTTGAATGATATTTTTACATATTAAAATGTATTCTTTATTTATATTAGTATTAAATATTTCCTTCGATCTAAAGTCTTGTTCAAATTAAATAGATATGTACCTTTCCGTAATCGATCGACCGATCGATAAGTGAAACGACGTCTAATGCACTGTAAATGTAAGTATCTACGTACCGATCGAAAGTATTCGTTTAACTCTGCGATTATGATACAAATATTGTAAGTTTTATTTCTATTCGCCATTAAATCCAATTTATCATTCGATCAGATTAGGGTAATATAATGTGTAGTAATGAAGTGTTGAAGATGGTACATTAGAAACTCAAAGATCCCATCCTCTAAATAGCTAATGTCGCATTTTTACAGATGCGAGACGAACGAGAAAGCCTGCGAGTTCTGCGAACAAAAATTCCACTTCGTAACAAGACTGGTGGCACATCTAAGGATCGTTCATGGGATTCATCGGCCATTCAAATGCACGATCTGTGGGAAAAACTATCCCCAACAATTCATGCTAAATGCTCATGTAAAAAAATGTCACACTCCGAAAACCGTGCCATGTACGCAATGCACTTTTATGGGAGTTGATACGAGCGACGTGGAGAGACACAAAAAGCGTCACCATCGAGAAGAAAAGTTTACCTGTGAGATATGTAGCGAAATATTTACCGAAAAAGTTGCGCTTACCGCACATACAGCTATGCACAATTTTATGGAGTATCATCAGTGTAACGCATGCGGTGGAACATTTAACGACGTTTACAGGTATTATATTTATTTCTTTAATAAAAAATGATCAATTATTTTTTTATAAAAATATTTAACACGTATCTGTTAAGTCTTCTAAATTCGAGAGAAAGTGCGTTGTATAAACTTATTGTTATCGTTCTTCCAGCTTGAAAGAACACAATCGTTTGTATCATTATGATCCCAGCAGTGTGATGACGGACGACAATCTCCTGCAATCAGATCGACAAAGCTCGGAACACAAATGTGAAATTTGTGGGAAAATTTACAAATACAAATCCGTGTTAAAACAGCACAAGTTGAAGGCCCACAGTGATTCGTCGAATTGTGAGAGACGTCGTTACCTTTGTGCTCTGTGTGGCAAGGAATTAAAAACAGCAAAAGGTCTAGAAATTCATAACAGATCGCACACAGGTGAGAAACCGTACACTTGTGAAATTTGCGGTAAGTGTTTCGCTTGTGAAACTCTTTTAAGGACTCACAACGTCACACACACGGGAGAAAGAAAATATTCGTGTGATCAGTGTGGCAAAGCATTTACACAAAGATCCACACTTGTCGTTCATAAAAGATATCACACGGGTGAAAGGCCCTACGTGTGTTCTCAATGCGGTAAGGGTTTCGTTACTAGAACGGTTTTGAATACTCATATGAAATCGTGTCGATAAAAAATAGTACTCTTGTTGTGATATATGAAAATCCGACTCGTCGACTTACACTTCCATATCTATCGATTTTTATATCCACATTTACACTTGTACGATTAATTTTGATATGATAATATAAAAATTATTCTCAGGTGGAATCGAACGATCGAACAACGTCCATTAATATAAAGTTCTTTTTATATATTATGTGTGCAAGATATATATACATATACACATACATATACATATATATATATATGTATATGTATATGTATATGTATATGTATATTTTGATTTGTACCAATTAAACTAAAATATTGATTATGCTCAAAGATAAAACGATGACACCAGATAGGTAAACAAGGTGCAATTTCTTCATAATTTTGTATAAATTAAAACAAAAAAAAGGAATTATATAAATTTTATATGATGAATATAAAAATGATCTTTGTATAAACTGTATTGAACTTTTTTTAGGCAACCCTTTTTATCATTAAAATAAGATAAATAAGATAAAAAAAATTAAATACATGCATAATAAAGAGATATTTATAAAAATAATGAATTATCAAATTACCTTAATTGAGATGGTATTTGGGTGTACTTTATTTTCTAACGTTAGAAATCGAGAGAGATGTGGATAAATAGATCGGGGATCGTTACAGGGACAACACTAATCGTATGATTAATAATACACAAAAAAAGAAGCTGGATCTTCTATACGAAAGTCAACTTCTTGCTCGAGCATCTTATGAACGTACTGATAGTTTACATCGTCCAATATCGCACGATTCCTGACATTAACAATACGTGGCTTTATGTGAATCGTACGAAAGTCTGTAATGAAATAATGTCTTAGTTCACGATCTCACGTAAATCAATGACAAGGATTGTACTTACAGGTTTTGCGTTCCACTTGTAAATGACAAATATCACGTAAAGTATCAAGACTCCTCATAATTCCGTCGTATTGCAATCTGGTTAAATTTTTACACTGAACGAGCATAGAAACAAGTAGATCATCTAATAACTCTCGATTGTTCTTAAGTTGCAACATCACTTCAACTGAAAAGAAGAGAATTAATGTTTTTTTTTAATTCTTTAGAAATTTAATTATTTAATTAATTATTTTCACAACGTGATACCTAGGGTGTTAGTATAGTGAGAAATGAGTAGTCCAACGGTGCCTCGAAAATTACGAGATCTACTTTGGTCCCAAACATATCCACTGAATAATTGAAACTTAGCAAGTGGAACACTAGGAAGCAATAGGTAGCACATGTCCTCATAATGTGAAATATTTACTGAAAATCAATCTTGAAAAACTAAATACCATATACATACATAAACATTAAATAATAGATGCATTTTATCCAAAAATAATCACTAAAAGATAAATACATATAAAAACGTTCGTTTTATCTTATAAGATATACCTATTGTATAAGCGACCGTTAAGTTTGGACAGGCGCGTGCTAGATTATTCCAAGAACTATCGGTAACAGTATGTTGTCGAGAATCAGAATCACGAATGGATATGTGCAAAGTTTTTAGAATTTTTGGAGCTCCATTGGCCAAAGCATTTAAAGTATGATCCGATATGGCCGGATAATCCAATTTCAATATAGTTAATGCATGAAGACGACCTAATAGGCGTAAATATCTAAAATAAAAAAATAAAGCATAATAATTCTATATATGGGTATACAGGTAACAAATTTTATATATATATATATATATATATATATATATATATATATATATATATATATATATATATATATATATATATATATATATATATATATATATATATATTTATGTATTTTAATACCTAGGATTGCTATGAGGAGTTTGCCATTGTCTGAATGCACCACGAAGATCCAAAGATGCTAATCTCTCACTGCATCCTCTTGCAGCAGTTCCTAACAGACGCAAAACGTCGCTTACACCAAAATTAGCATTTAGTAAACTCAAAGTTTCAAGATTATACTGGCACCTAAAGAAAGATATTCTTTTCTTAACTTTGATCAATTATAAATACTATAGGAAATCTATTAAATTACCCGAGAAAATTTGCAAGAGCATATAAAAGTTTCCCCCTATCTCCCCATTTATAGCTGAAAACCCAATTAGTTAATATAAGTTCTTTCAATTGCACATTCTTAGCTCGTACAACTGCAAGAAAGTCTGCGCCTGCTTCCGCCTGAATATTACGAGCAGCTCGTGTTTCTCGTGGTAAAATGTATGATCTTGACCAGGCAAGTTCTAAACTTCTCATGTGTTGTCCATATTTTACCTATAAAATCGAAAAAAGTTCCAATAATTATTTTAAATGTGCCGCTTTTGACCGACATTATTGGCCGGTAGATAAAGAGGAAATTGTTGGTAAAGTTAAATGTCGATAAAAAAGGACACTATACATAAAAGTTTCATATGAAAAAATTAATACATTTTTATTATAAAAGCATATATAAAGAAACTAAAAATGTAGAATTGTCATACGAACAGCCAATTCTCCCGCCAAAGGGAAATTCCCTCTAAGATCACGATCAATGAGGACTGTGACCGAACGCCATAGAACAGGCGAAGAGAGCGCTAAATTCCATGATCGACAAACTTGAGAAACACTGGCACGATCCCCACGATCAAGATGACTGAATATTTGTATTAATATCAGCTCCGGCAGCTGATCCCACATCTCCCAGATTCAGCTTGGCCCGTCTTCATCTCTTCTAAACTAAAACGTCCACCATTGCAACTTTGTATTTTCTTGTTAAATTTCACGGCCTTCGCGACCTTTTTTAATTTTTTTTTCAAAACATAAGACGAACGATTCAATCATTCGTGATATATTTCAAATCGAATCATTAATAATCATATCGTTAAGGCTGCTCACTACCTTTTGTTCGAAGCGTGTATGACTTCAGTGACAGGTATAGACAAAATACGAACTACACATCCAAATTGGTTATTCTCCTCTACCACGTAAACAATAATTGGTTTTGTATGGATTAGAGTGAGTAGTTTAATAAAACTGTGGACTCACACTGTTCAGTCTCTCATATGTATATATCTCTTTGATAGTAATATGCGTTTCGCAGTGATAATTTTTTATCTTCTTATTTCCTTAAGGTTTCCTTTAAAACAGATTCTTTCTTTACCGACAGATGGTAAAGCAGGCTTCTTTGGTATTGACCGATGGCAAAGTAGAAATCTATTTTGGTTTCGTCTATAAAAATGAGATTTGTTTTACTATCAGTCGATGCCGAGAAAATCTAATTTTTATCAGTTGATGACGAAGAAGTCTGTCTTACCGTCAGATGATCGCATAAAGAAAAATTTTTTATATCAAATGCAATATGTGATACTAACACATTCAAGAGAAAAATACTGATTATATTTTTTTTGCTAATGTCAATCTGAATGATAATGATAAAGCTATATCAAGTTTACAAACGTCAAGATACTTTAATCTTTCTTCAGAAAAAGTATAACAAATCTTTTTTGTACGTTGGTTCAATGCTCTTTCAATGGTCCTTACAATTGCCATATCTTATACGTTTCGTAGATATATGACTTTAATATTGAACTTGATTTTATTAGAATAAAACTTTGAATTTAATTGAACTTTAGAAAAGAAAAAAGTGCAAAATTTCTGTCTGTTAAATCTATACCTTACATCCATCATCATAAGAGTATTTTGAATTACAATATGGCAAAATTAAAATATGACAGAGCTATTCTCGAAAGTTTCTAGTGAACCTTCGAAAATAACTAATAACCTATTAACTTTTTTGAGTTACATTTTGTAGGAGCCTCTTCGGCGTATAGCTTCTTCTTTACTTCGTGCCCTAACCTAATCTATTATCACTCAAAAACTTTAACAATAAAAATTAATTCCAAATTCTAAACTATGAAAAAGAAATGCTAACACAATCTTTTCACAAAAGTTTCTCTCGCGTTTCCGTCCTTTTAATGTATAAACCAATATACTATTGTTTAAATATTAGTTTAATGTATTCTGTGTACATTAGATACTTTAGAAATTATTGAAAAATTATCGAAAGTATTTATTTATAAGTTTTCGCATCTAGAAAGCGAGAATGTCGATGTGCACTCGTTGGTGTACAAAAGAAAATTAACTGTAATCGTCAAAATTAATAACTGCGCGTATAAGTCGATATTACACGCGGCCAATAACCCCGAGATAATAATTTTTAAATATTGGAATTTTAAATTACTATAATTCTAAGTTTCTCGCGCGTTTCTATCTTTGTGACATTGATCACGAATTTCGAGCCGCAAATTTCAAGAGGCGCCACAATACAAAACTTTTTCTTCGCAAAAAATGTCGAAAATAGTATTTACCTCAGTTTATTTACCCCACAACAATGACAGCAGGCATTAATCTTGACTAATTTTTATGTACAAGATCTCACTTTAAAAACCAAGGTTTATTCTAAGATCTCACTTTCTCAAATTATTAAAAAAGCTTTCGATTTGTGCATAAACTATTTTCGAGTAGATACCACTTTTTAAAATGATTTTTTTTAAAGAAGTACAGCTTTCTCAAAATACGTAAAAGCAAGATCTTAAATTTAACCTTCTTCTTTAAAATGTGATCTTTTTGATCAAATTCGCTTAAGAATTACGGCTAATTTAATTGTGGCGTAAACCATTATAAATGCAGAATTGATGAAGATGCCTTAAGCTATCACTCTTATTGCCTATGACTTCAGCGACATTATGGACGAAATATTAACTACAAACGCAATAAGAAAACATTGTCCCTACTATGCGCCTATTATATCGATGTATAAACTTATGCAGGTTATACCCCTCTCATTTTCTACATAACCTAATAATCGCAGTAACGTATTAGTGTGTAACATATTATTAATAATGCATAACCTAATATGTAGTATGTAGTAGAAATTGTAGTAAAACTGATAGAAGCAAGAAAAATTATTCTCCAAAAAAACATTTTTGACACGATTTAAAGAAATAAATAAAGCTTTCTCAAAAGTTCAAAAAAGCCATCCCCTCATTAAACCTTTATCTTTAAAATAAAGAGACCTTGTTCATCAAAATCATTGAAAAACCATATCTGTACTCATTGTTGACGTAAACCATTATAAAAAACCGGTTGATAGGCAGCATTAATAATGAAATACCCTAATCGAATATTATTAAAAATTCAAATTTATTACTACAATAAAAATGAAAGATAACAAATAGGAACATTGTTAGGTTTAACATTAATTAGTATATTTTTCATCAATTAATTATTAGATAGCATTTTTTAACGGTGAAGCTCGTGGAAACATCAAATATATAAAGTTTAAAATTGATACAGATGGTAGCCTTGAGGTACAAAGGCCACTAAGAGCATAATAAATTCGAATATATTTTCAAACGCACTAATCAGATGGTATTCAATTGAATGGCGGGAAAATTAAATATAAGCAAACAATCTGATGTAACATTTCTTAAGTAATCCTATCGTGGTAATATATAGTATAATATGTATCATCGAATACTTTCTAGATTACCTTATACTCTAATATGTTATTCCTTTAATTTTATTAATCAAACATCGTAATTATAAATGATGTAATATTTTTTATATAAATTAAAATTGAGAGAAACAATTGTCGATTCCACATAGATGTTCTATCTCACGTTTATTACATAACTCGCGCCATTATAAAATCATTAAAATGAAATAAAAAATGAATAGGATCTGAAAATTTAAATAAGTCTTTCCGTTAGTCGAATATACGATTATGTAATATCAGAAAAAGAGGGAAATGTAGAAAACAAATATATAAGTTTGTCGTTAAGGAAAAATAAAAAAGTTTTATAAATGAGTACTTAATAAATATATATATATGCATGTATGTATATATGTATGTATATGAAGACTATAGAACTAAATGTAAATATCAAAAAAGTGTGGAAATTACGTTGTGACGCGATACTATCGGAGGAACTCTAGAATGACGCGTATAGAGAAGCAAACGGGACAATGCACGCAGGACGGAAGTGAAAGACTACTCGTTGCAAATGGCAGACGTGTGACATCTTCTACTTGTTTTCGTATTCAACGTGTTGTAAAATTATCTTAGTATTGAAGTCTCGTACAACCGTACATTGACGAAGAGTATAGACTTCAACAATTAAGCATAATTAAGAATAAAAGAACAAAATCTAAAAAGATAATGGCAAGATTAGTAAATGTTTGGCGGGACGATGACCCGGTCGATCTGACGCGAAGACAAATGCCGTTGATCGTTGATGAAAATCTCACGGTGAGAATATTTTACTTTATTATTTATTTCCTTACAACTTCGATTATGAAATTCTGAAAATAGAAAACCTTAGTAAACTTACGTAATGGCATTGATGATTCTATGGATGTAACTTAACCTAAACATTGGCCGTGGAGTGCATGTTCGATGTACAAACGATTGTCTTATAAGACTTTTGACATACAACTTGTTTTACTTATTTATTGTTATATTCATTTATCAGATGTTTTACTGCTATTTCAGACTTCCTAACGATATGAATTCCACTCCAAACGGTATTACGCATTTACGTTTATTCGAATTCGTTCGATTTGCTTTTGTTTTACATTTTTTTAAATTATTCATACATGAAATGAGCAAGAAGTTTTATGTTTCTGATAACTACAAATTATTGCATTACTATCCTTTTTATCACTTCAAAAATTTAACGAGTCAGAAGTAAAAGAAAAGCGTGAATTTTATTTAAAAAAAAAAAAGAAATAATGCTGATATACCAAAAAAATATAATAAACCTATTGTTAATGTATTTCATGTTATATAAATGAAATTTTTTTAGACATTTTTGATACAATTTCTTTTCAATAAATACAATTATATATCTATAATGGCATAATCATAAAAATATATTTGCTGTTTATAATTTTATAATATAAATTTTTATCAACATAAAATTATTCATTTCAATAGATGATCATGGATGTAAATGGCTTAGGAGCAATCTGTGCTAGTCCTCTTGTCCGTGGAAAACAGCTGGATGAATTTACTAGGAAATTAGATATGCTTACAAAAGAAGAAATTAAAGCATCTTTCGAAGTTACCTGTAAAGATATGCTAATTATTTTGGGTCAAGCTGTACCATGTGTTGGTTGTAGAAGAAGGTAGTATATACGTTGAAACTATAATTACTATTTATATAGTGTAATATAATATTATGCAATATCTATATCTACAATACTATTTCTGTTTAGCGTTGAAAGATTATTTGATGATCTAATGAAATCAGGACATCCTGCACTAGATCCATTGGTCATTACTCCTGATGGTTTATTATCAATAAGTGATGATATTTTGGAATCACCTCAATTACTTTGTACTATGTTACAAGGGCACAGGTAATATATACATTTTATTTTTAAATATACATACTATTAGTGAGTGAGTGAGTGAGTGAGTGAGTGAGTCAGTAAGAGAGAGAGATGTATGTATATATAACAAGTACTTTTTCAAAATATTTCAGTGCAAGATTGAATAATTTAGTAGAAAAACAACCAAGAAATAAAAAATCACGAAGATGTGTGTTACATTCTTTGGAAATACAACGCATGAGACCACCTCCAAGTGCATGGAAAGAAGTTTGGGAATGCATGGAGTTACCATGTAGACAAGAACTTGCTTTGATTGAAACTGATACTCTAGATGCCACGTTAGATACCTATTTACGTAAACATAGGTATGTATATGTATAGAAATGTGAACGCGTATATTTTTATTAAATACAATCTTAATATTGATTAATATTATAGATTTTGTGCCGAATGTCGAACAAAAGTTCTTTTGGCATCATCTATTTTAACGACAGAACATGAACCTGCAAAAGAAACGGGTTATGTAGCTGCTTTATATTCTGGTATTAAACGATGTATACCGGACCGTCATGTTCATTTACCAACTAGTACAGATTATATCAGTACACTTATAGGCCGTGCTCAACCAGAACTCATGGGAAGGTATAATTCTATCGCTTCAACAATATCTTTTTAATATAACATAAGAAATGTCATAGTTTATCATCAAATAATGATTTATTTATATCTTAGAGAAAGACATGCGAAAACATTAGAAATTGCTCAAGAAGAAGTACTCACTTGTCTTGGAATATGTGTTGCGGAACGTTTACATAAAGTCCATCGGCGATTAAGGGAAGAAGAAACAGTTTATAAAGTATTAGCTGCAGTTGCAGTTGATGCATTGTCTAGAAATTTTCAAGTAAATGTTTCTTATTTATTACTAATTTATTATTATTTGTTATTTGATACAAATTTTTTCTTCTAGATGGCAGTTGAAGTGAAACAAGGAATTTCACAATTGGAGCTTTTGTATGAGGAATTAACAAGGGAAGAGATAGCTAAACAACAACGACGAGAAAAATTGAGATTAAAACGAAAGAAGAAGAAGGAACGTCGTTATGAAACAGAGGAGAAAGAAAATTCATGTCATGTATGACATTATATATATTATATAATTATCATTATTTGCTTCTTTTTATATATTATTAATTTTATTATATAATTATGTATCAATTTTTAGTGTTCGAATGAAAGGAGAAATGGAAGTAGTGAAACATGTTGTGTTTGTATGGAGGTAAAACCGACAACACAAAATATTGATCGACATAAGGTATATATAACATAGCAACATGTATTTAATTATGTATATATATACGTAAAAAATCCCTTGTGTATTCTTATAGAATTGTATTTTTCAGTTACAAGTTTTAGATCCAAAAAATAAAGGTCCACCGACATGTAAATGTCCTGATTGCTTAAAAAAAGCAAAAATACCTAGTATAATACAATCTCAAAGCCAAACACAATTACCATATTCGGCTAAAAAAGTTTCAAGCCCGCAAAAAAGTAGTTCCAAAAAAACAACTTCTGAATCAAAGACAAAAGTTAGTCAAAGTCAAATAGAAGAAACCAATTCAGAGATAAAACATTTTTCTGAAGAAGAATTATTTGAAAGCTGCGACTCGTGTAAGGTAACTATACTTTCATGGGGCTTATTAATTTATTTTTAATTAAAACTAACGCAACTCTATAAAATTTATTTATTAATCATTAAATATAGGACTTCTCTGATAAAACTGAAGATGAACAGTGGCATAATCTCGATGATTGTAAAGATCCTGTGACCAAAGAATTAGTTGGTGCTTGGATAGGTGAACCAAGTAAAAGATATACGATTTGGATAGAAATGAAAAAACGCTTTGAATTATCTATGGCTGATAGAAAAAGTCGTTCATCAAGTGAACAATCATCTCAGGATTGTGGTTATTCATCTGAACATAATATTAGTAGTCCATCTTTTCCTAGTACACCAGAAGGTTCTGAAGTAGCTTGCAGTGATGGTTGTTGTAATCATGAAGGTGATTGTCATGATATACGAACATCCGATAAACTTGTTCATTCCAATTCTAGTATTTCTTTGCTAAAAGAAAGAGGTGGAGGTCCAACACTTACACAAATGCTGGAGGTCAGTGTAAAAAGATATAGAAAAAAAAAAAAAAAGAAAAACTTATTATCATTGATAATCATAAGCGATTGTTCATAAACATTATTTGTATACAGGATTGTTACTTGTCAGATGACGAGGAAAAAGAGAGCTATATTCCTGCAGAGGAAGTTTTGGAATTTAAATCTCGAATGTGTCAAGTCCTTGAGAAACGTCAGGAACTTCGACAAACACTTAGAAAACGTTTTGCAATTCTCTGCAGCCATCATAAGCCTTTTATCATTCCTCATTAAAAATTCCTACTAGGTACAGTTACTTAATAGGATATGATATTTCTCTTTTGTTTTTTTACATTGATTTACTGCCAGTAGATTCGTGAATATTATAGATGTATTTTGAATAATTGTTATCAATGGAGGATTATTTTCCAATGTGAATAAAGTATCATTGGATCATACATTATAGAAATATTATATAAGATAATTTATCAAAAAAATCATTGATATATATTGAATTTAGTTATTTTATACACAACTAAATTCAGCTACATAAAAGACATGTGTTTATGATAGGGTATAATTATCATCAAAAATTACCAAGCCTATGCATTGAATTCACAGTTGTCTCTAAGTTAGATAATTTTTAATTAACATACAGAGTTATTTGTGTTACACTTATAGCTCAAAGTTAAATCGAACGTAATGCAATATGCTTATATAACTGGAATCAATGCAGGCATTTTATACCAGCACGCCTTGGTCATAATACATGACAAATATAAATCTGATACACAGGGAAGAAAGTGTGTAATGATATTGGGCATACATCTTATTAATTACGATACAATATACTCGGAGAGTATTTTATTTTCTTGAAGTGTTAAAATTTCAAGGAAATTGTTTTTGTTGCGATGTGATCATGATCACTCGTAATCCTGCTAATACAAGTAGTATCATGATTAAAGATTATTGAAAACTTAATATAAAATAAATGTTGCATTCCAATATATATTTTATTATTCCAGTTTACATCTCTTTTTGTGTAATTTTAATGTAATAAGTTCTATATAAAAAAGAATCTATTCTAAATCATGTAATTTGTATATTGTATATTGTTGCATAAAATTATTTAAAATATTTAAGTTACTATAATAATTGATAACTAAGATTAGATTCATTATCGAATATTTTTTTTATTTTTGTTTTTCAAAACTTGTTTACAGCAAATGTACAAAGGTATTTACAATGATATTATTATTGTTCCTGTATAAAATAACGCCCGTTTATTACATCGAGCATGTACAGCATATTATGCTTTCTCAGTGTGGTAGAATGCCCAAAGTTTAATCTTTTTTTAAGCAATATATTCTGCAAAACAGAGACACGCGTTTATTCCGCCAAAACCGAAAGCATTCTTTAGAGCTACTCTTCTTCCAGTGGCAGACCAATTTTTCTTTACATTAGGTACAAAATGTAGATTTGTCTCTATATCCAAATTATGTAAATTTAATGTAGGTGGAATCACGGCATCTTTTATAGCCAAAATCGTAAAGGCAGCTTCTAAATTTCCTGCAGCTCCTAATAAATGTCCATGCGCTCCTTTTGTACTAGATACAAACACGTTTTTACTATGTTCTCCCATAAGAGATTCTACAGCTTTTAATTCAATGGTGTCACCCAATGGAGTTGAAGTAGCATGTGCATTTATATATGTAATTTCTGATGTTTCTATACCAGCATCTTTTATTGCTCTATCCATTGCTAACAAAGCACCAGTACCATCTTCACTAGGTGCTGTTATGTGTGCTGCATCTCCTGAGAGTCCATATCCTAGAATTTCTGCATATATAGGAGCTTGTCTACTGAGAGCATGATTTAATTCTTCTAATACCAGTATAGCAGACCCTTCTCCCATCACAAAACCATCTCTATCTCTGTCAAATGGTCTTGATGCTTCATAGGGAGAATCGTTTCTAGAAGTACTAAGTGCACGAAGACGGCAAAATGCTGCAACAGCTAATGGACTGATACATGCTTCAGCTCCACCACAAACCATAACACTAGTTTCACCACCACGTATAAAACGAAATGCATCACCTAAACAATAGAATTATTTTAATTGTAGCATACACTTTATTTTCAACTAATTTAATATTGTTATTGCTTTATTTTACCAATAGCATGTGCTCCAGTTGCACAAGCAGTTGATACGCAATGATTGGGTCCTCGAAATCCATATTTAATACTAATATGACCTGCTGCCATGTTTGGTAGAATTCGTGGTACGAAATAAGGACTAACTTTGCTGTATCCTTTTTTTAAAGCTTCATGCGTTGTGCATACATCTACTAAATCAATCATTCCAATACCAACAGCTACTCCTGTATCTCTCTTATCATTTTCTTCTTCTGGTTTCCATTTTGCATCAGACAAAGCTTCTTCAGAAGATATCAGTGCATAAGCTGTTGCAGGACACATTGTTCTTAATTCGCTCTTGGAAAAGTATGAGTTTATATTTAATTCATGTGATTGATCTCCCTTAGGTATTAGAGCAGCTGCAATAGATATAAACTTTAATTTTTAATTATATATGATTATTATTTATAATGTTTAACTTAATGTTAACTTAACTATATATAAATTTCTTACCTACTCTACAAGGTAGTTTATCATAATCTACATCAGACAGTTTAATTATTCCAGACTTAGATTCAAGAAGATTCTTCCAAGCATACTGTACGCCAACTCCAAGAGGACATACAAGTCCTAGACCGGTAATAACAACTCGTCGTTTACATCTAACGGCAGTTGTCATCGATCGGCCTTGTTTAAGATATTTAATAGGACAAAACATTTCACTTGCAAAGCAAGAAAACTCAAATAAGTATCGTCTTGTAGGTTATGTTTTGTATTACATCGGTGTTTCAGTTTTTGTATAGTAAACTACAACTTGCATCGTTTCTTGATTATGTGTCAAATAACTTATATAATTATTTCTTTTCCGGCTTAATTGGAACTAAAAGTATCTATAAATTTTTATCATTTTATGTATATATTCTACTGTACGCATGTATATACTTTTATAATCACGTGAAAAAAACATGAATCAAAATCTATTTATTTATATATGACAACCAATAAAAATAATTAATATGAATGATGAACATACGTCACAAAGTAATATAATTATTCAAGCATTAATGCCATTCTCAGATACGCAATCCTTACATATAAACATATATATCATAATACATAAATGTACATAAAGCTGTTCACCACATTTCGCTCCTAGTGTACGTGACTCCAACGATAAGGTATAGACAAAATATGAACTATAAGCGCAATAGGGAAACTGTTCCCACTATGGATCTGTCGCATTAGTGTATAAGCTTGTGTAGATTACATCCCTCTCATACATAATTTAATAATCGAATTAGTATGTAGATCGCGAGATCTATTTAAGTAGAAACATCCCTAATTTTTAAATGAGAAATAAAACTGATAGTTTTAACGTAACTCTAACGGAACTCGACGAAGAAAAAAATCTAAAATTTTTGCATACAAAATGATTATTGTATTTTAGTCGAAAGATATCTATTCGCCGAAAGATCGAAAAAGGATAGGAGGAGAAACGAAGAATTAGTATATTAATTATTGTAAATCCTAGACTAAAAATTGATTAACTTATTCCAGAACTTACGGGTATTATAGCCCGTTGTAGAATTATTTCTCCCGGTCTCCTCAACTTTTAGCAATGACTCTACTCGAATTTTCTTTTTAAAAGCAATATTTCTGAAACGAGCGTATGATCGTATGAAACAAGAAGACCCTATACTGATTTAATAAATCAAAAAATATGAAAACATTCACGAGTAGATCAAAGAAGAAAGTTACTCGTTGTCACTCATTGCTTTTCTGCTAATTAATTACAATCAATCGTGTCAATTCGGACTCTTCGTCCTCGACATAATTGAATGATCGGAGGAACTTCAGAATTAACTTAATGCTTAAAAAGTTCTGCAATGGCTCCAAAATAATCGTCCGCGATTTAGTTCGAAATTGAGGATAGTTGATTCGTAGGTAGTTGAAAATGAAGTAAATCGGCATTGAAATTGGTTGAGATTTAATGATGCACTGACTCTAATACGTAGTAGTTATTTATTAACGAACGATCACTGAATTTATTAAAATTATTAATATTATTGTTATACTATAAGAAATTATTAGAAATATTAAATTAAAATTGTTTTATATTTAATACACATTACGACCTATGTAATATTTAAGTAAATGTGTTATTGTTGATATATTTGTTTATTATACTCTGTAAACATTATAAATTTATCGAAAATATGAATTATTTCAGCATAGTTCACAATTTACGTGTATTGAAATATTACATTGAAATTATATATTTAACGCATGTTACGAGCTACGTAATGTTTACAAAAATGTCGTTCTGCTTAAATATTGCTTTATTATATAACGTATACATTATATGTTGTTTGAATGATTATGTAAACTTAGACACATGAAAAGAAAAAATTTCAATGTTAAATAAAAAAAAATTGTTTTTAAAATTACATAAATTTGATTCATATAAATTATTATAATTTAATTATCAATATTAGTAGTGTATATTAAAGTGTTAATCATATCTTAAATGAATGTTGATTAATCAAATGATTTGTTTCTTCTAATCTGTTAGTACGAAATAAGAGAGCTGTGATGTTCACTGCTAGATGTTTAATGGCATTTTATTTGTCACCTATCAAAGTTGCTAAATCTTTCCTGCTTCGTTATTGTTTACATCACTAAACGGTAATGACAGAGAGAATAAATTACGTATACTACTGAAAAGTAGTAATTATGCGAGCTTGCGACTTAAATTTGAAAATTTTTATCTATCAAAGATGGCGCCCGAGTAAAATTAAATTATTTAATATTAAATGAGTGAGAGTTATTAAATTTATAATGTTTAAACAATTGTACGATTATTAATTTAAATATTAACAGAGTAATTTAAATATAAAATTAATAGTTTCGCAAAATTAATAAGGATCAAAATAAAACCAATATAAAAAAAATGGAAGAAAAAGAAAAGCGAGTACTAGGAAGTAATGATACGTCTATAAAACATGATAAAACAGAAGTACAAGGACAAAATATAATGAAAGAAAACAAAAGAATCGCTTCGTATTTGTAATCGTATCTAATCAGTATTTAAGTATATATGCGATGGACGGTCACGTAATTAAATTATCGAAGATACGATTGCTTGAAAATTCGCGCGAAAAGTAATTACACGAGATGACACATGTAATACTCCCAAAAGAGAGAATAGAGATCTTTATAAGAAATTTGTGATTAAATTGGCTGTTTTGTACCTTGTTCTTTTAAATATATACTTTTTTTTTTGTTATAAATCACCACCATCATGTATAATATAGAATGTACTTGATTAATATATTACATTATTTAAGTATATATGCATTTCTTCTTTTACTTCTTCTTATCATTATATTTTGATATTATATATTATTATTATAGTAGTAGTAGTAATAATAATAATAATATAAAATGAACTACTCTAAAGGGAAACCACAGGAAAAATAGCATTGAAAATTCTACCTTCATCATTTATTTCACAGAAAAGAAACACACATTACTCAAGTGTTTATATGAAAGTCAGTATTGGGGAAACATGATTCTTTTCTTTTGCCGCAAAGTTCCAGTGGCGCCACTATACAAAACTTTTATTCACGAAAAATATTGGAAATTGCATTCACGCCAACTGTGACTTCAAATGTAATTCTTGATCGATTTTGATAAACTAGATTTCATTTTAGAGATAAAGATTTGAGCGAGGACAAAGCTTAAAAACATCATTTTTTGACATGATTTTTTTCAAAAATTCAAAAATACTTTTTCGTCAGAATCGATAAAGAAAGTTACTGTACTCATTATTAGCATAAATCATTTCAAAACTAGGGATAAACAGACATCATTTCGTTTATAAACGTGTGCAGCAGAAATTAAATAAGATCCTTGTATTCAGTGATTATTAGTAATTTAAATGTTAAAACTAGTCAAAATAAGAATGATTTATTAGAACTAATTTTGAAATTGTTCTCTCAATGATTTATCATATTAGTAAAATAAATGGATTTATCATAACTCAAGCTATTATTTTATAAGAAAATAGATTATAAAAAGTATGTAACCTATAAATTGAATTTATTTGATAATAATACAAAGTTTATATTTGTATAGTTTATAGTATATAGCATATAGTTTGTAGTTTATAGTTTATAGTATATAGCATATAGTTTGTAGTTTATAGTATATAGTTTGTAGTTTATAGTTTATAGTATATATTTGTAATATATTTGCATGCATGACAAACATATTTTATAGAAGCTGTTAACTACCATTAATGTAATTATAATTTTTACTCATAACCTTGATACAACATTCCTTTTGCTACAGCAATGGCTTTTTCTTTGCTTATTAATTTTTCAACAAGAGCCAAGCCAAATGCAAAGGCTGTTCCAGGACCTCTGCTTGTAATTAGATTACCTGGAAAATAAAAATATTTTTTGTGTTTATTTCTAAAACAATTATAAACGAATCATGAAATTGATTTTGTTTTAGATAGATTCTTAAAGAAAATAATTCGTACCATCTACCACCACTAAGTCATCTGAGTATTCATAACAATCGATTATTTCATCTTTCACTGTCGGATATGAAGTAACTTTTTTTCCTTTTGCGATACCATGAGCTTTTAAAACAATTGGAGCAGCACAGATGGCAGCAATAAGTCTATTTTCTTTCTCTTGTTTTTGCAATAGTTGACCAACCTCGGCTGACTAGTTTTCGTAAAGATAATTTAATATTCCTTAAGAAATATATTAAAATAAGAAAAACATTTACCTTGGAAAATGCTTTCGCGCCACCAAGTCCTCCAGGCAATATGATAGCGTCATAATCTTTCTTGTCACCCAAATTACCAAGGTTAGTGTCTGCACAAACTTTTACCTGACGACTACAAGTAACGCATACATTTTCACCTAAACTTGCTATGGTAACGGAAACCTAAGATTAAACGTTATAACGTATATTTAAAAGGTATTTCATTCTAAAACCGTATATAATATATAATATATAGTATATTTAAGGTTATAGCATATTATAATTTTACATACTTCGGCACGGCGTAAAACATCTGCCGTTATTACAGCTTCCATTTCCTCGGATCCATCGGATATTAATAAAAGCGCTGTTTTATTTGCCATTTTATTAGAATATTTTGCTGTATATCGAAAATTATATGCAGAACTTCTCCAAAAAGGTTTCGAGTTCTCTACGAATAGAGAAAATAGTTGAATAGCAATCCTCATTTATATCTATTAACTAATAAAAAATGGTTGAGAAATATAGTTCTATAGATTTCAATGAACGTTCACTAACGTTAGGAATATATTTACAAATGATACATGTTTATTAGTATATGTATTAAAATATATGAAAACATTTTTTTTTATTTTATGTAAATTTATTATACATATTCGGGCATATAAAAAAATACCTTTAAGTTGTTAAGAAAAGAACCGTTTCCTCAGTCAAGTGCATAATCTAAGGGGTTATATTAAGCAGTGCGGAACGCATGGAATTGGATCGCACCCCCACAAAAGAAAAACGAAACAAACGTAGTACAAGATGGCGGCGTTTGGGTGTTGTGGCTACTGATTCGTACAAGGCAACTCTAAGAGCACGCGAGACCTGATTTAGCGGAGAATCATTATTCGATTTTTTAGTCAGAAGTTAGCAATTGCACGGACAATTCAGCGCGTGCGTTGTCGCCGAAACGAGCGGCGTCACGGGAAACAATGCGAGCGCATCGTCGTTGAGGCATTTTGGAACACGGGTGAGTGAGTTTGCCTTGAAATTTTATGGCATTCCACATTATTTCGACGTGTGCTCAGGGAGGTACCTCATGATTCTTCTTCAATTTTATATTTAAAAAATTTCAAGAAAAATATCGAACAAAAATGATCATCTTTGCGTCGGAAGCATCAAGCTGAGAAACTCTAATAAGCTACTTCGAAAAATAGCGAAAAGGAAAGATGCACGTTTCCGCTGGCGTTCCATCCATATGATGAAATTGTGCAAATAGTTTTCTCTCTCCCCCCCTCTCTCCTCTCTCTCTCTTTTTCTCTCTCGTTTCTTTTCGTTCTTTTTCATCGTGTCGTCAGGTCGTGCTAATGACTCAATCAAATTTTAACCGTAGGTTATATTTTCGTAAGTTTCGTAGATATGTAGTAGCTGCAGTAAAAAGCATAAGATTGTGTTTGTTAAAAGCTTGATCTTATGCTATTTATTGCTTTCACCGTGACTTAAGACCACTTGAAAAATCTAAGATATTTCATGCTTTAAAATTATTGGAATATGCAAGTTTTTTATATTATCCCATCAGTCAATTAATTTATAGGCTTATCCATATTTCATATTGTTATAATATATTAATTATTTTTATATAAGTAGTTATTTGTAATGTGTATTTTTTTCCCAAATATAATTGAAATTATAGATTAGAACATAGCAAGGAAAATAGTAAATGTAATGATGTACATCTATTTATATCGATGATTAAATATTTTTATAACATTTTCTGATAGGTAATTAACACGAAGCCTCGGTATATGTTTAAAAAAATATCTTTATATATGAATTACAGTCTTCGTTGAAAGATCAACATATTTTATTTTGCAAAGTAATCTAAACTAATTTTTATAATATGTAATTTTAATACACATGATTGCATGAGTTTCTTTTTAACAAAATTTAAAGTCTAATATCTCTAATAAGCTTTTTTCTGTAATTGATTATATCGATGAATCAACATATTCATGTTTTTCTTCCATAATCTATTATAATTGCTAGTACTACTAGTAGTCATTACTTTATGTTATGTCTTGCAATTTTTTTTAAATTGTGTTATTTGTTATAAACTTATTAGAGCTTATGGAATTTAAATTTTAATAAAAATGCTAATATTTTGCATGAATCGTTCTGCAATTTGCTACTGATAATTGAGATTAATTCTACAACTTTCTATTAACACATGGTTTACCTGGTGTTAAGTTGTAAATATATTATCAGTATAACAGTTTCACAAGTCTTGTAAAAATCTATAATTTAAAATATATTTTTATAAAAAAGCTAGCTCAATTAGAGTATTTTAGTACAATCATAAAATTTATACTAGTTGTTGCATATTATTCAATCATTCATCTCAAAATTATATTGAAATTAATAATAATATATCACTTCAATGTAGAATGATAGTTAAAAGACAGCATGTTAAGCATAATGCACCTTCAATAATTACTGCAAATATACTGATAGAAAAAATATACGGTTCAGGGGGTGGATGATAGGAAATTACTGAAAGTCGAAGACTGAAGCCACTCGAAACGCTGGAGAAAGACGGTGGAGCTTCGGAGGAGGGGGAGATGTCTGCTGGGACCCAGGGCGAGATTCGAGTTGGCCCTTCACACCAGGTTTGCCATATATCTTCAAAAACTTTTTTGCTACTTAGCTCTATTGTGCAGCGTACCTAACTCAAGGCTTGTGGTTCTCCAATGCATTATATGAGTACAAACAAAAAAATAAATTAGGTTATATTTAAAATGTATTTCATATATTCAGTAAGAGAGATAGTTAAGGAAAATAAAGCTTCAGGCAAGAAAAAGAGAGAGATATTGGCAAATATTAGTGTATTATGTTTAATTTAAATTCATTTTTTACATACCATTTTTCTTTATGATGGTTTTGCCTAAAAAATACATTATTCTTTTGAAGTGATCATTGAATTAAGTGACGATTGATTTTATAGAAATGTATGACTCATATAGTGATTAGCAAGAATTACAACTATTGGTTATATTAATTCATGTTCTATATATTTTGTGCATGGTGTGTGCTTATTAATGGAATCACTCATTGTATAAACTACATTCACATTTAAAAAATGAAATATGTAGATTTTTCTGCATTCTGTCAGATAAATTATGTAATGAATATTTATATTACATCATAGAAAACCTAAAATATGTGTATGTTTTATTGTTTTATGTTGATGGTTCAAATAACAGAATAGTTCTGCGCACTTAAAATATAAGTCATAAATAAATGTCATAGATAAGTGTAGTTTAGTGTCCTTGTAATATATATAAAGATAAGTATGTTCTAAAAATTAACCTATTGACAAATAATTTTACATCAATCTAAATGTTAATAATTACAGTTAATAAGTATACTATTACTATATAGAGAAACTTTAGGTATAAGTAAAAATGCTAAATTTCCATAAAAAAAAGATACTGGAAATTACTATTAAGATATACACATATATTAATATATAGTGCGTGGAATACTTATTTATAGAATAAGAATTTACACTCTGTGCAACTTATGTGGTTTTCAGTCACGGTGAAATAATTGAAAGGTATTATGGGTAAAAAGAGGTAACACATGCTTCGTGTTAATTACATGTTTTCATTTAATAGCTGTACTTCATTGGTTACTTGAACCATCTACGCTTATAATTTAATGTATACATGAATATTTATTTAAATTGTGTTTCTAATTTCCCAGTTATTCTAATTTTCCTTGCTTGTAATTTGTTTATGGGACTTTTAGACAATGAGGATGATATATGTTGTACAATTTTTAGCTTCTTTAACAAAAATTTTGTTTTTACATAATATTTAATTTAATAAAATATTAAATTTGATATGATTTGATATGGTCGAAACTTTGAATGAAAAAAGAATTATTGGTTCTATTTATTTCAAAAGACAAGCCAGAGTATAGGTGCGTATAACTAACTTGCTTTGGCATTGGTGCTAACTGCGCACAATCCCGAATTTTGGGTACAGGAATTGGTTTCTTGTCAGGCCCGTTTGCCTGAGTATCGGCCGGGTATCCCACCTGGAGAGCTGCTTCCTGATCCAGAATTCTCTAAAGAGAGAGAAGAGCTAAGATGGATTCCAGCCATGGCATTGGATGGGGATCTACTCATGTATTTGAGAGCAGCACGATCTATGGCTGCATTTGCTGGAATGTGTGACGGAGGATCCCCAGATGATGGTTGTGTTGCAGCTTCGAAAGACGATACTACTATCAATGCTTTGGATATTTTACATGATTCTGGATATGATCCTGGAAGAGCATTGCAAGCTCTTGTTAAATGTCCTGTACCTAAAGGCATCGATAAGAAATGGTCTGAAGAAGAAACTGTAAGTAAAATATAAATAAGTATTAACGTGATATATTATGTCCTTTTTAATTTGTGTATGGTTTTATAATCTATAGGGAAACTTATACTCAAAATTAATCAACTATCACTTTCTCTCATAGAAACGGTTTGTCAAAGGTCTTCGACAATTTGGAAAAAATTTTTCTCGTATTAGAAAGGATCTTCTACCTCATAAAGATACGGTAAAATAGATATTAATTAAATATCGATTATATTTAATGAAATAATAACTATATAACATTTATTTTTTATAGCCGGAATTGGTCGAATTCTACTATTTATGGAAGAAAACCCCAGGTGCAAATAACAATCGACCACATCGTAGACGACGACAAGGTTCTCTGCGAAGAATTCGAAATACGCGTAATTCTAGAGCAGGCACTCCTAAAGAGGAAGTTCCTACGCCGCCCAAAGATACGCCAGCTGCTAATGCCAATACAAAAGAACCAGCTTCAGAACCAGAAACTGTACCTGTTGGCACACCAGCAAGTAATAATCCTGGTGGAGAGATTAGTTCTGTAACAGAAGACGATAATTCTGAAGAAGATAGTGATTCTCGCGACACTAATACAAACGGTGCAACGCATTCTTGTCAACATTGTTTCTCAACTAATTCTAAAGATTATCAGGTTGCTGGTAAAGATAGATTACTACTTTGTACGGAATGCAGAGCACATTTAAAGAAAACGGGAGAATTACCGCCTGCTCCTCCTTATTTGTTCCGCCCTGTGCCTGCGGAGTCGCCAGATAGCCCAGGTAGAATGCGAACGCGAAATAAGGCAAAAGAAACGCCAAGACCTGCGCGACCACGACGTACCGGTGGAACAGACACACCTGATCAAGAAAAGCAACAGCAGCAACAGACGCCCGATAAAAGTAAGAAAAAATCTTCTAGTAAACCAGAAACACCAAAGAAAGCTCAAAAACGAAGCCAAGCGGATGATGCAGAGGAGGATAAGGAAGGTCAAAAACGAAAACGTGGTGACAGGCCAGAGAGTCCTTCAGAATCACTCACTACTGACAGTAATTCTCTTATGGATGAACCTGAAAGAGAAACAGAAGGAGATACGAATGAAAATCAACCTACACCAATCGCCGTACAACCTGAGGAGCCTGTTAGTCCAGCTGTAACTACGCCAGAAGAACCTTCTGAACCTACGCCAACTTCAACTCCTGTGCCAGGTCCTATACAAAGTTTACCTATATCTGTTCCTGTTATTCATACTTTAGATAAAAAACCATTATTGGAAGAACCAGTAGAAACTAAAGATCAAATAGAAGATGTACCTTTAGCCATGAATCAACCACTGAAATTAGAACCACTGCCAATAGAAACAGCTATGTCGCCTACTAACGAAGAAATGAAAGAACCAGAACAGCTGAACTTGAGTACATCACAGCCACTAAATATGAATGATATGAATCAAAATATACCTCGTAATTTGTCTCAAACAATGTCAAGTGCAGTAAGTAGCATGTGTCCACCAAATGGTTCACAAAATATCCAAAGTACACAAATTATATCACCTAATCAGCAAGGATTACCATTAAACATGCAATATGCATCTAATGTTCCACCAGTTCAAAATGTGCCACAGAATTTATCTCAAAACATACAAATACCACCAAATATACCACAAAATATGTCTACCGCTCAGAATATGGGACCAACGCAAAATTTACGCGTACATCCGGAGAATATGTCGAGTACGCAAGGCTTGCCACAAAGTATTGGAGGCCCCCCATTGAATCTCAATATATCCCAAAATATACCAGCAAGTATATCTCAGATACCTCAAATATCAAGCTCGCCACAGCCTCTTGGATTAACGGTCATGTCATCGGAAAGTAGAATGACCGAAAGAATTCCAGAAGAAAGATTATCTACAGAAAGAATGCGCGATGCTAGAATTTCTGATAGAATATCTGAACGAGTATCCGAACGTACTGAAAGTAATGAACCAGAGAGACCAGAACCGCCGAATATGTTTCAACCGATTCAACCAAGTGGTATTCTATCTATGGAAAAACCTTCGAGCATTTATAATTTAGCTGGAACTCCGCCAATGGAACCACAAAACTTAAAAATTAAGCAAGAAATTATACCTCCTGAACCGGATCCGTTGCAAAGTTTAAAAGAAGTGAAAGTTCCTGGTTTTCAGACTGGTTTTCCCGGTCCCAGTTTGGAAAATATAAAGAAAGATCCAGATAGTACTAGTAAACCACCTACACCAAGTAAACATTCTATGCCAAGTAATCAACCAGTTCCACAGATTCAATCAGTGGCAGCATCGCCAACGCCAACGTTACCGCCTCCACCGACATCCATTCCTCAACCCGTGATGCATCCGGCGCAACAGCCTAGTCCACATATGGCTCATCCGTTCCATCCTCATCATCCCTTGATGCACCATTCATTATTTACTGCGATGCATCCTTACCATCCACATGCTTATCCCGGATACGCACCTGTTGGTGGATATCCCTCGTTTCCACCATACTCATATGGACCAGTACCCCATGCTATCCCACCACCATCACCACAAAGAAGTCAAGAGAATACAACAATGATGACAGCTCATCACTCTAGTACAAGTTCTAGTGTGACGACTAGAGAAGAAGGAGAAAATCTTATTGCTACCCATCATCATTCTTCTAGTATGCATCAAGCGACCACTTTGCATCACGACAAACTGTTAACCATCTCCTCTCATAGTTCTCACAGTCACTCGTCATCGCATAGTTCACATAATACTCAGCGTAAACCGTCGCTCGTTTCGGCAACGTGTTTAACGTCAACTAGTTCTGTACACCATCATCATCGACCTCCTCAACCACAACCACCTGTTGTTCAGGAACCAAAAATGGAACAAGATCTTGGTGAGCCAGAACCAGAAGAACCGCCCAGTCCACGTGGACCTTCTCCTGAGCCAAGAATTGAAGACTCCGAATGTCACAGATCACAATCTGCAATATTTTTACGACATTGGAATCGAGGGGAAAACAATTCATGCACCAGGACAGACTTGATGTTTAAACCTGTGCCTGATTCTAAGTTGGCTAGAAAGCGAGAAGAAAGATCAAGAAAACAAGCGGAGAGAGAAAGAGAAGAGCGCGATAGAGTCGCTGCACAGCAAGCTAGAAAAATGACGACTCCAGAAAAACAACCTGAAACTTGTAAGCCACCTAGTCGTGGTCCACTTGAACCGGTTGTCTCACCATATGATAGGTATGGGACAAGACCAGGGTCTTATGCAGATACACCAGCTCTAAGACAGCTCTCTGAATATGCAAGGCCACATGCAGCGTTTTCACCTGCTAGACATCCTGCTCCACCAGATCCAATGATCCATTATATGTATGGACCGGCTGCGAGGGAACGTTTAGAATTAGAACATTTAGAACGTGAAAAGAGAGAACGCGAAATAAGAGAGTTGCGTGAGAGAGAATTAAATGACCGTTTAAAGGAGGAATTATTAAAAGGAACGCCGAGACCAATGCCGGCTCCCGTTGATCCTCATTGGTTGGAAATTCATCGACGATATGCGGCTGCAGGTCTCGCCCCAGGACCGTCGGCACCACCACAAGCTTTGCATCAATTTGGTCTATATGGAGCTCCGCCTGGACCGAGCCAATTAGAACGAGAGCGACTAGAAAGATTAGGTAATTATTATTTTTTATCCTTTAATAATTATTTTATCGATATCTACTCGTCTTGAAATTAGTTACTAGTTACTTACTATAATTATTTATAAAGATATTCTTTTGAACGGTTAAAGGAAAGTATCTTGAAAGAATGCAAAGTGTTGCAGTGACGAGTGGAATGTATATGTGAAAGATAGAAGATTAGTGTAGTTGACTATTTTTACACCGTTAAACAAAAATGGTATATTTGATCGAGGCACTATTGGGTTTAGGGATACCGACTGCAGCCGGCGGGGGGCCAGCGGGTGGAGGGGCTGGCCATCCCGTAGCGGCTCATCACCATGGCCAGCTGGACGAGCGGTTGGCTCTAGCTGCTGACCCGATGGTCCGGTTGCAGATGGCTGGCATCTCGCCCGAGTATCACGCTCACACTCACGCGCATACGCATGCGCATACGCACTTGCACTTACATCCGGGACAACAGCAGGCCCAGCAACAGGCTCAGCAACAGCAGGAGGCAGCTGCAGCTGCAGCTGGATTCCCCCTGCCTGGTAGGTGCCAGAGTCAGGATGTTCTAAGTTTCTCTTAAGAGTTTCCTTTTGACAAACATCTATGACAATAAGTTTTCATATTCTATCGCTTTACTTTCTCATGCCATCATGTTCTGGCAATTAAATCTTTTGACCCTTTTTTTTTTTATCTCTAGCTTATTATTCGAAGTACGAACGACAGCTGTTTCAGTCATATAATTTTTCAGTTATTCACATTATACATATTTAGGTGCAAGTGCGAGTGTACGCGTGAGTGGTACAAAGAGTAGTATACATAGATACGTATGAATGGGTGTGTGTATGTGATAAAATGTAGACAAATTAATCGTTCAATGAATATTTTTGATATATAATATCAAAGTAACTCAAAACTGTTGCATTTTCAATAATAAATTTTTTCATTCAATATTTAATAAATATAAAAATAATGACAATATTGAGTATTCATTAATAAGTATTTGTTAACTTATTAATTATTAAATATCTGATAATAGATTATTTTATTCTAAATAATGCATGCTTTTAAAGCATTTTTCCATATTTGCTTATACATATCTTACAAATATTACATATATTAATCGCATAAGATGATTGAACATTTGAAATACTTTCCATTTGTTTTAACATTTATTATTTGCATAGCTGCTGCTGGTGCTAATTATCCTCGGCCAGGATTAATGCCCCGTGATCCAGCATTGGCTCTTCATCCAGCTGAACTTCTTGGAAGACCATATGCAGATATGGCAGTGCATCATGAACAGTTACAACGTCATTTGATGATGGAACGCGATCGTTTTCCTCCACATGCATCGCTTGTGGCTCATCATGAGGAATATATGAGGTTCGTCTTATCAAATAAATAACAATACATTCCTTCGTATGCTTTAATAAACGGATTAAATATATATTGGATTAACGAAGGATGTTTTTTAGACAACAGCGTGAGCGCGACCTTAAAGTGCGTGCATTGGAAGAAGCTGCACGTGGATCTCGTCCTTAAATATAATTGTATTTATATCATAATGATTATCCTTTATAAATAGGGATGCAATTAATTGCACAAAACAAATATGGTACAATATACTGTGCCAGTATGGTGCAAGAACAAATGGCAACATTTGTTCACGGTCGTTGATCTTGTATTTAAGATCATAAATTATTTTTACGATCTTTTAGTGACATATTGAGACTTAAAGTGTTACGTAATGTAACTTGTTAGTGTAAATAACGTAGTGAAAAATTCATCGAGAGTACTAGATTTTATTCTAGTATCGTAGGAATGAAGATTATATATAATAGTGCTTTAATGTGTATATTTCTTTTTTTATATATATATTTCTTTTTTTTCTTCTAAGTATTGGAATTAATAAGTTTGATAGAAATCATTGTTATTCAATTTTATCTTGATGGTGCAAATGCCAAAATGTTGAGCCAGGTAAACTTTACTGATCAGGATTCCTGGGAACTATGCATAAAGTACTTTCTTCTACTTGTTTTTTCTTTTTTTTTTGCCTTATATTTTTGTTTCTTATTAATCGTTTCTTTAAACTTTATACATTATTGAGCCTTTACAAGTAAAGTATTATATAAAATATTAGAATAAAATTTACATTTCTATTATCATGCCCGTTCTTGTTTATAATCACAGGGGCAATTTAAACTTCCGATATTTATCGTGTATATGGAATAATTTAAGTTGAATATTACATAATTTCTGTCACAGATATTTGTATATTTTCTATAAGTACTGCTTAAGATTAATGAGAGACTATATGGGCCTTTGGTAACAGTAGCGCGAACGCCTGGTATGTAGTGAACATTAAAACGAAGTGACCAAAGTTAAACGTTTGTAGGAAATTGTTGAGCATAAACGCATAATGTTTAATTAATCATGGTTTGCATTGTACATTAAATAACAAATCGTACAGTAAATGAAAATAGTAATATCGGAAATTTTGAAGGATTCTCTATGATTTTTTGAAATATCTTCTCTATTCTAATAAACATTTGAATATGTAAATTACACTATAATTGAATCAATGTAACTTAGTTATTTAACAAAGTAAATATTTCATACAAACGTGCAATTGAATTATATATTTTTCTCCTTTGATATATAATTAATATGTAATGTAAATATATTATTTTCGACTTAAAGAACATAGATCGCGTTATTCTCTTTATTGCTTATTTAGAAGAAAAAAAATATGTATGATTTACATTAATAATCTTTTGTGTAGTGGTTTTATTTATTACATTGTTAAGAACGTTTTTTATTTTATATGATTAATGCATTTACAAATATAGAGTAATATTAATGAAATAATTGTAATAGTATATAATATTTTGTATATTGATAACAAATTTTTTTATTTTTCAGCAATAGATTTTTTATGATGAGTATTTAACAAAAGGATATATGGTACATGTTAAATCACGTTAACAAATTATTCCAATACTGAAGAATAATGAAACTTGAATAATTAAAATTTTCGCTTGTAACAAGTACAATTAATATTTGGAAAATTCGTATTTAAAATGAAAAATAGAAAGAAAAAAAAAGGAAAATAAAAGAAAAATTTTATCTTCACCAAGGACTTTTTTTACAAGCACAATAGCAAGAAAATTAAAATGTGAAGTTGTTAGCAACTATCCGCCACCGTCTGGAAGCCGTATGAAAGTGTCCTAATTAGTTTTACAGATGGAATTTGTTTTCCTCGCCCTACTACCGCTCAACGACTTGTTTTTATTGAGTGTAATGTGAAACTCAGCTTCTGGCCATATTACGTGGGAGTCTTGGCGCCCGCAAGTAATCGCGTATATTTCTAAGAGTTAAATATACATATTTCGTTGTTCAGATCATTCATAATACATACAAAAAATAAGACGATCAACTGATAGATGATTTAAAATAAATCTATACAATTAATCATGATAATTTTAATTATATATTTTTGTCGCGTATTTACTTATTTAATTATAAATTTATTTTTTTTAAATTGTTTTATATATATATATATATATATATATATATATATCAACGTTATATTTTTATTATTGGCTACGTTTGCCAAAAATTCAGCTTTTTCAAATATTCATGTGTTCTCTCTCATGTATCGTTATACGATCCATGCGGCCCTGATCCCATGCACGTGTACTTCACATATGTTCCGTTGTAGCGAGGGTCGGGTGGGGATTGGCGGTAACACATGAGAGGGGACTTCCATAAACTGGAGGAACTGAAGGAAATTGGAGTAACATTCATTCATAAAGACGTTCTTGCCGCGACTAGTTAAGAGTTTAAAAAACGTTCTAATATCATCTTGAAATAAGTATTAAAAACTATGACTACGCGTAAAAAAGAAGAATCAAATAAACAGAGATATCAAGCTAACGCACGTGAAAGAGATAGAACTCACAGGTAAATGTAAGGCTTTAGTTAAATATTTTTTCATAATAATTAGTATATAAAACGTGGCAATAAATCATTAAAAAATGCTCTGTATATATGTGTGTGTATTTGTATATATATTCATATACACATATACATACATACATACATATATATATATAAGTTTAGATTTATTATTAATATATAGTATTTATTATTTCATAATGGTATTAGTAACATTACCGATAAAAAAAACAATCGGTAACGTTTCTTTCAGTGTACAGTATTTTTCAATGATTTTGTGTTAGTGTGTGTGTCTAGAAAGGTTTTCTCTCTCCTCTGCCTTCTTTGGGACAATTTCAAAGTAAAGACTAATTATGTCTTTCAAGGAAAGCTCATGGAGAAGGAAAATAGATATTCTTTTCTAGCACTGTTTATTTGGAATAAAATCATTGAAAAATATTGTCAATAAATACAGGTTCACGATTCAAGAAAAGCAATCTTCACTGTGCAGCGTGAACACAGCTTTCAGCGCATTGAGAACATTGATTCCAACGGAGCCAGCAGATAGAAAATTATCCAAAATAGAGACTCTCAGATTAGCGAGTAGTTACATCAGTCACTTGGGTGCAGTTCTTGTTGTTGGTGCTATGGATCAACCTTGTTTACAATTAGAAGAAAGTGGTCGAGTATACTCGACAGGTGATTGGAGTGATATGCAAGCTAGACCACAAGTTTGCACTTTTTGCCTTGCTATGCATAAAAAATATGTAAGCCAGCAATACTTTTTTTCAATATTTTCAATCTTTTAAATGTTTATTAGATAAGAAAAGATCTAATGACTTCATTTATTTTCAGAATACAAATGATAATTCAGAAATTTCTGACTATCAAAGTCATAATATGACACCATATATCTTTGTTCCAGGGAATTCCGCAAAGTGTATTGATTAAAATTATATATAGATATATACATATATATTAAAGAATATATTTCTTGTAAATTTTGTGTAAATATATTATTTTAATAAATTTCTTGCATACAATAGTGATTCTATTACAAGGATCTATGATGGACTGGTGTGCATGCTGTATGCATATAATAATTATGTGATCAAATGTTCAAAAATTTCATATATTTTTATAAGAAGAGAAATAGAGAAAAAGATATAATATCAAATAAACATGACTTTTTTGTTAAGAAAATATAATATGTTTTTGTAAACGATTTTGATTCATTTGTCTATGGTCGTTTTTTTTAAGGAGATTTATATATATTATATGTTGTAAATGTAACATGTAATATTAATGTATATGTAAGAGATATGTTATAAAACAACGGCTCGTTGCTATCGAAACGAATCATTTGTTTTTCGGTAAACATTTAAGCTTCGGCATCTGGTACAACTATGATCAAAACAAAATTGAGAAAAAACATTTTGATCATATTAATAAAAATATTACTCATTTAATATATTTCATTTTGTCATATACAATCGTTTTATTTAAAAATCGAATAATCTAAAAAATTTTTATTAATTTTGTAGGCAAAATACAAACAATTCGCGATTAAAAGAAGTACAATCATTGTTAACGTAGTAAGGCGGCGAATGTTTCAGTCTTCGAAGTCCAACAATGCAGTGAGGAGGCATATTTTAGTTTTTTCCTCCGTTCTCGTTTCTCGTTTCAATTTCAGTGTTTTTATTCGCTTGTTGATTAGAAAGTATTTGATCTGTAATCATGTTGATATTTGAGGAAAACCACTCTGGAGCGTTTAGGACAAATTAGGTAAGAATTCGATAAAATATTTATTATGATTTACTGGTACGTAATGTCCAAAAGTAACCGACTACGTTGTTATGGCGGAATAGTACCAAATAAACATCTAGATTTTTCTTTTCTATTTAACGCGATATGTGAGAACAAGTGCATCAAATCGTACTTGTTTTTTTTTTTTTGTAAAAAAAATAAATTTTATTTGTTATCATAAATCGAATTATTTTAACGTACAATAATTTTTGACAAGTTTTTCTAACCACTCGACTATGAGTAAGTCATTTTTCTCGGTCTTATTCATTCATGGTTATATTATAAGTAAATATACCTAAAATATTACTATATACGATATAAACATAAATATACTATGTATTCTTTTCTTTAATAAGATTGTAAACATATACGTACGAGACATCTGAAGGCTATCAATATAGTAAATTTATTATAGATATTTAATAAGCGTTTGTATAATGATATGTACGTAACTCAGAAATTGATTAGTAAATCTATAATTCGCTTATTGGATAGAAAGCATCGGAAATACAAATTCTTGGTACTTTTGGCTTACTTTCAATAACTCGGTTAGTATTTGTATGTTCAATTGTATGAATCAAGGGAATAAAACAGGGACAAGGAGGGGAGGGAGAAGGAAAAGCAAGAAATTCATGTAGAAATAACACTAGAAACGTTAGACATAGAACTAGTCAAAAAAATTGAAATAGAGACGATTTGGCGCGCTTCGCGGCAAGTACGGCTGCCATCTTGTAAAAGTGTCTCTGTAGTGTTTGGAAGTTCAGCGAGAAGGAACAGCAGCTTCGCCGGAGGCTGGAAGTCCTTTCAAAGCGGTCGCAACGCTCCTTGGCAGTCCCTGGGCACCCAGGTGACCCTCGAGCGAGGCCAGGGTTCTCAAAAGCTGTTACGACGAAAATTAGCAAGGCCAGCGGACTCACTTTACACGCCCGACTCTCGCGAAGATGGTGAGTGACTTTAAAACGAAGACATTTTTACAACATCCCTTAAAGAATTGTACCACCTTTCGCGCTTCTCCGCACTTCTTCGATTTTTTCCTGTCGGTTTCGAAATAGAAGAGGACATGCGTCTCGGTGAAGCCTTCCTTTAATTTAGGCATCACCTCCCCCTCTTTTTTACGCGCCTTTTAATTACCACCCCCGTACAGGTGGCAATTCGTCCTACGTTCCGTACGGATCGACGTCTTCTCTTGCTTGTCAATATTTTTAGGCAGCTCTCTCGCCGACACCTCGCGTTCAATTGACGGCTGGCTTTGGCCGTGAATATCGTCTACGAGCTCGTCTCATCGTCAACGATAACGCGACGCAACGACGGCCTGACAGCGGCGCATAACCTGCCTCTCGACGACAGAAAGGGACCCTTCAAAGTCGTAGCGGATTATATGCGTCTTTTGTTTTTCTTTCCTAGTTCGCACTTCGTCACCGTCACGATCCAAGCGGAGTCGTTAAAGCGGCTGCTTGAGACGGTCGGGTCACATGCACGTGTCTGAAGGTAGTCGTAAACTGCTGAATACCCGTCCGACAGACTTATCGTGATTTTTCCAAATATTTTTTCCAACTTTCTTTTTCACCTACCTTTGTGTCAAAATGTATTGTCAAGTTTCGTGCCAAAATGATGCACTTTCTTTCAAATGGATTAACATACTTTGATCGTTTATCGTCTTTTTATTTCTTGCTTTTTCATTTTTTATATTTTATATATAATTTTACTTATTGTATCATTGAATAGCCGTGCATTAGATTTAGTCTTGTATGATTTTTTAATTCGAAGCATTATTATTTCTGTTTGCAATGGTACTATTTTCTTGTAAAATTCCTATTAATTGACAATACTTTTTCAATGCAATTTTGTAAATAAAATAATGTTCTTATATCCTTGTTCTATTGTTTAGAGTTCGGCATCAACGGGCGGTACAGAGGAGTCCAGCCCATCTTCTAGCCCTGCTTCAGCCACAAGTCTGACCATGGCAGCTCCAAAGTATGGTACATTGGTACCTAATCGTATATTTGTTGGGGGAATTTCGGCAAGTACCAGTGAGGCAGAACTTGCAGAACTTTTCTCTCAATATGGTACTGTGAAAGCTACAAAAATAATTGCTGATCGTGCTGGAGTTTCAAAAGGCTATGGTTTTGTCACATTTGAAACCGAAGAAGAAGCCAAACGACTTCAACAAGAGGTTTGTAGTACCATTATTTATATTGATCTGCATTTTAAAATAACTTTTATATGTAAATGTTTATTGATATTTACAAAAATTTAGATTCCTAAGATAAATTGTGTTAATTACAGCCTGAATGTATTGTCCTAAGAGAAAGAAAACTTAATATAGCTCCTGCAATCAAGAAACAGCCCTTCAACAGATCATTCGATGGTGGTTCTGGTTCACCACCCTCTGTGCCTAGCAGTACTTATTATTATGCAAATGGTTAGTTTATTTATAAAAGTTATATTATAAAAAAAATTAAAAAAAGTTATATTATAGTTATATTAATAAAAGTTATAAAAATGTTTCATTTATACAGTATACATTTTTAGGTTTTATAAATATTTATAAAACATGTAATAAAATATTAAAATATTAATTTTGTTTGTAAGAACACATTTATACAGTGTATCAATGAAAGTATGATTATTTTGAAAATAAATTATTTGTATAGGTATGGGTCTTACATACCAGAATGGTATGACATTTTACAATGCAGCGGCACCTGCACCAGGAACTCCTATAGCACCACCAGCAGATCCTGCAACAATTTATCAAGCTACAGGTGTTTTTGGTAAGTATTTTTAAGTAAACTTATAAGTTAGTATTATATAACTGCAAACTTTACCAAATTTTATACAAATTTATATATTACTGATATAGACAACAATAGATATTGTTCAGTATTTCATAATTGTTTTTGATTATAGGTCCTCAAGCTACTACTGGTCATCAAACTTTTGCTCCAGTTATGTATCCATGTCCAGCACCATCTTTATACATGCCGCAACAATACCAGTATCCACCCATGCCGGTAAGTAAATTATGTTAGATAGTTCTTTAATCCTTTTTTTCCTAATATTAGAATTGGATCCTCCATACATCCTTGCATATTCTGAAATGTCTGCGGGTTCACGTAGCAACCATTGTATTAAATGGTATATCGGTTACGGTTTGACAGACAAACGGTTTGATGGGGGAAGCCATACCACCGGCGTTTCTACCCAACCCTCAACAAATGCCTACTTACGTTCTTCTCGACGCTATACAGTATTGAGGTCTAAAGGTACATGGTCTAATGCTAAGTGAATAGCATGCAACATGTTATTTTTGTGCATTCTCTTTATTGTGCCTTCCGCATGGCCTATTGTTGCATGCCCACTTAGAGTTATCACGTCATGTTTTGATACTACACCAACAATGTCATACCACTTACGTCAGTATTTATATGCAATTAATTTAATTTTTTATTCTAAAAATATCTATTTGGACAGAGAGATCCTTTCTTCTTCCTATTTTAGAGAGAATTAATATAAATATTTTTATTTAATTATAGAATTAAATATTTCAGTAAAAAGGAAAAAGAGTTAAGACCAAAAGAATATTTGTATTCATCGATAAAAATGTTCATAATTATTGGACTATCTAAATACATGTAAATATGATAATAACATATGATATATAGTATGGACTATAATGTTTAATTATATGATAGTTGATAAATTATTTTCATTATTATTTCATTAGATGACCTCATTTGTAAAAGAAATAATTATTAAAAAAAGTACAGAGATATAACAAATGTACACATGTACATTTAGTAAATAAAATGATATATTTTTTGAGTGATGTTTACATAAAGCAAATCAAAAAATATATAAATATATTACTTGCTTTGCTGTACTTATAGCTATTTTATCTGGCAAGAATTTTATTCATAAAGAAAATAACAAAAAACTATAGTCATATATTTACTAAAATATAAATTTATGGCATTGCATACTTCAAGGTAAATTAATAATGTATCATGAACTTCAAGAAAATGCTGTATATTTTTATTTCCCATAGTTCAATTTAATATATCAAATACTTTATTGCGTTATAATTCTTAAAATTTTAAGATATAAGTAAATACTTTAAATACATATATACATATGATATTTTTAACAATAGCGAACATTCGTAATTATTTAATGTGTTTATGGCTTATACTTATTCTTTTCATCTGATACACATTCATTTATGTACTTACTTTCCTTATTCTACTTTCATATAGCTTCTTAATTCACCTAGCAATGATGTACAAAGTGATATGCAGATTTAAGAAGATCTTCTAAAAGCTGTAAATTTTATGCAGTATTTCATTATATTATATATTTGCTTCACATAAGAAGCTTGATTTATTATCTTTTTTGTAAGTTGTAATCTTTAAAAACATAAATAACTAAGCTTAGGATATTTTGTTTGTTTAGTACGAGCCATATTACGCAGGAGCAACTGCTGCTGGAGCTTCACCATACCTATTTACTACCAGCAGTTCACAGAGCAACACAAGTAGTGGTGGCAATAATAACAACAGTGGCAATAACGGTACAGGAGCAAATAGCCCAGCAACGGGTCCACCGCCAACGCTCCCGTCTCTTCATCCACCACCTCCTGCACACTTTTATGCTCCTGCTGCACCACCACCACATCATCATCCACCAGTGCCCACAGGACCGCCTCCGCCACAAATGGATCATCTTTATTACTCTTTTGCAGCTGGGCCACCTCCACCACCTCCTGCTCATGCACCTATTGGATTGTCTGATCATCAATTAGTTATTTACTCCCCTGATACTTCATGTCAACAAACTACTACATCAGACAATCAAACTGCTCCACAAGAGGTAAGTCAACATTTTAATTGCGTGTAGGTATCCCTGATTAAGTATTTTTATATAGATTTTTAGTAATTCTCATATTTAATAGATAAGATTTTACTCATTGAATCACGTTAATGATCTTCCTATGGAATTTCATCGAGAAATATCGAAATACGAGAAATTTTCTATCATTTAATTAGTATTCTTCCACAACAAGAGTGTTTAGATCATAAAATATTCATTCTAAACAGTATTCCTACTATTTGTTAAAATAAATCATAGGATTCACGTTCGACATCAAGCCACTCGGAGCAACCACATGGTGAATCACAAGCTGCTTCAGGATCAGCTACGCCTCTGGTATCCCTAATGCCTCTAAAATTTCCTATGTCCAGTCGTTACACCAATTACCATCCAATCGCGATACATACTACTAATTTACATAACTCACAAACATGTTTAAATGAAGTAGATGATTGCAGTGCAAATCAAATGCATTGTAGAGCTATAGTTTATCATCCTGTTTACATTCCTCATACACATCCACCACAATTTCACAATACTTCTGGTGGTGCCAGTCTTTTACCAACACCTCCATCAATTTCACAATTTGAGTCAAGTACTAAAACACATCTCAATTCCAGAGATTATACCAAATCAAGTATAACAATAACTCAAAGCAATTATGTTAAATCTCAAAATCACATAGCGGTAATCAATCCAAACACTTTTAGTAAAGCTCAAAGTGTAGGAAATTCATTGCCACATAAGTATACTAATATAGATGGAACTCATAAGTATGCAACCATTGCTATGACATCTTCTCGATTACCAGTTCAATATAGCAAACGAACTGCTGTTTCCAATGTGGGCTCTCCGGCTTGTTTTTTGACACAAAAATCTGGAAATTATACTTCGAGTCAAAATTTAAGCAAGCCTGGTAATTTTGGATCCAATGTTAATTTTAATAATCAAACATACAATCCATCTAATAATAGTTCACAAAAGATTGGAAATATGAATATAAATCAAAACTTCGACTACGCGAATGGACGTAAAAATACGAACTATAATACAGATCAATATTTTGACAACACAATCGGATATAAATCAACGAACTATACCTCAGGTAGGAGGAATGCATCGAATAATTATAGAACCACAGGTTCTGTATCTGCTAATCAATTTGACAATTTGAATAGTAGCAGTCAAAGCAATGAATCTTCTACTATGAGTCAAATAGATAGTACCAACTCTTCACAGGGTTTGCAAACTACAGATTCAACAAGTTCAGATAAGCCGGCGAGTCCACCGCCAGCACCATACTCCCCCATGACTCGACCCCTTCCAACTTTATCACCACCCACCCCTCAGGTCCCGTATTATCCGCCGGCTCAAAACCGTTATCAACCCTCCTTGCCATCTCAGCACCAGCAGCAACAACAACAACAGCAGCAACAATCTGGCCAACGTCGGTATACAGTAGCTCCAACATTGTCTACAAATAGGAAGACAACTGAGAAATATTCGAGTGCTAATTCGCAAACTATGTTGCGGCAAAGCAAATATAAGGTGAATAGTATAATGCAATCAAGTGGTAAAGTATCTGAAGATAGCTTGGGAGGTGCAGGTGATGCTCCTCCTGCTGTTGGTAGAATGCCTATTACACCACCAGGCACACCCCAAACGCATCCAGCTCATTCTACAGGGGATCAGAATCAGTTGAGCGATACATGCCATCAGATACAAGCTCTGACCCTCTAAGAACTCTCTTTCACGTCTATGTTTGCTTTCTTATTCATTTGAAATCATATGATCTGAATGTCGGCCAAAAAAATTTGCATGATACTGCATGAGTATGCATTGTTATACAATTTCTCTTGTGATCTCAGTCGTAAATCCAAAAAGTAGACATTCAAACTGTAAATTAAATTCTTCATATATAAAATAAAAACTTTATTAAATTATTAAGCGAGCGAACGCGTGTGGATATGTGTGCATACATATTAACAAAACAAAACAATATAATACAACATATATACATATATAAATACATAATACATAAATATATACGTACATACATACAACAACATACATACATACATACATATATACATACATATATATGCATATAGAAGCATTCAATACATAGATACACAGATGAAAACACAAAATTATTATTAGTATGATACATGTATACACGATATATAATATGTAAATATATACATAAATGTATTTATATGCATGCATACATGCATGTACATCTATGTATATATATAACATTTAATATAATATATATATATATATATATATATATATATATATATATTTAAGATGACAAATATAATTAGCATTAAACTCAAAGTCAGTTATAAATTATCTTTTAAAAGAGTCAAATATTAATGATATAAACATTATATCTTAATAGATACTGATATAATTCATCATTTACATCCATATTATGCAGTATTTGACATTATGCGTGATAGGCTCGACAAACATGAATCTCACGAGCATGGCTAGAGTAGTTAGATGGATAAGCAAAAAAAGATAGAAACAAATAATTATTATCGTACAAAGATGAGCGATTTGTCATGTGTTCAAAAAGAAAAAACAGAGGGGTAATAGGGAGGCAAATAGAATTCATTTCACAACGGTTGCTCAAGGCACTGCCACATCTGTGTTTCTTTTTCTACCTGAAGTGGTATCGTACTTATAGTTTAATTAGAGTGACCGTGAATGTTCTCACGCCTTTTAAAATAGAGCGGACACAAATTCGTTAATTTTTTTTTCGATAAATTTCCGCGCAAACATCGTATATTTAGCAGTTAAAAAATATTAAAGTGAAATGCCCTGTGCCCAACGAATAAGATAAAATACTAAAAAAAATAATGAATTAAAAAAATGTGTCGGCTGTGAGCTTCCAAGCAAATAACAATAATTAAATTATTATAATATAAAAAGTTAAATAATATTCTACCTAATTGTTATGAACGTAAATTTCTTTTATCTATAATGAGAAATTTGTTATCTCATATCTCGCATATTATAGCTATTATTATCTATTTAAAAATGTGAACAGGAAATGTTACACCGAAGGTTCGTACGCTGTGATGATATAGAAATATCGCGGCACGTAGAGGAAAAGTTAAAAGACATCAGACTGTATTTAGATGACACATCAAGGCCTAGAGTATGTAGAACTTGTGAGTCGTTACAAAGAAATTAATTTATTAAAAAGCAAGAGTGCCTTCTATTTGTTTTCGTAATTGTATTGTTAAACATTTGTTGCGTTACGTTCCAAGAGCCTCTAATGTTGTTATAAGAAAAAAAAGATGTTTGAAGATTGTTGTTCCTCTATTTATTTATTGATTTATGGGCTGTAAAGTCCAACAACGCTCAGCGAATTTGGAAGTGCGAAAGTATGCTGTTAGGTTGGTATTAGAGAACATTAAAAAATATGAAAAAGAAACAAGAAAAACACTTAAATGCAACAGCCAAATTGTAGGACCCCTGACGGTCGTACGAATGATTCTAGAAAAAGAGCAGCACATTTCGGCACCTATTTCTATGTATAATACACAGAAAATATCCCAGCAATATACATATGCATATATATATATATATACAAAAAAAATATTATAACATACCGAAGGTATTTAAAATAAGTGCGACAAATGCGTATCTTAAGTGTGCGTGTGCGCGAATTTGGACAGGTGGCTGTGACTACTGTGTGCAAGTACAGATTTGTATGTAAGAAGCATTCGTGTGCTAGTGTGTCGATTCACACACACGCATATTTCATAAATATATATATATATATACATATTATATATATACATTATATATATATATATATCTATATGAAAATGGTATGTAAAGTGCAATTCTATGTTGAGTTTGGTACTGATAAGAAATAACGAAAATTATAATTTGATTATTATTTAGGAGGATCTATGTACTAAAATTTGACGTAGAATAGTACTGATGTGAAATAAAGGATAATATATACTTCGTAAAGTATATAATAAACAAAAAGAGTCTAAGCTATATGCTAGTACAATATGTAGTAAATTACAAGAGTATAAATGTATTATATGAAACATGTGAAGTATGCATTTAGAGCTGTGGAATGCTACAATATTATTATCTATGTTTAAGTTAAAGACAAGTTATTTCAAAATTGCCAAGTGTTTGCGTGTATATATCTTTTGTTTCTTCTTTATTGTAAACTTACAATATTCGAAAATATTAAATGGCCTATCACAGTAAACAATTATTTACATAAATTTTTTGTATAGCAATTTTTCCATGGCCTAAGTTTATATTATTCGTATTTGATAAGTTAAATTTTCTAATTACTTTTGGAAAATGTGATAATCGCTTTAATTGTAAATGATTTCAAGAATTAAAAAAATGTTTTGAAATTTATTGAATAAATGTTCAAATTTTTCCTATATATACATTCAATATTTTCAACTTACATTATGGTGTTAAATTGTCAATGGTGCATTCCATAACTCATAAAAGTATACTCTGTGAGAAATAAATTTATGTATTAATATAACAAATTATACACAAAATGACATATAGGTTGTATCAAAAAATTCTGTAAGATTTAAGAACTCTATAATAATATTAATATTAATAATAATAATAATAATAATAATAATAATAATAATAATAATAACAATAATAATAATAATAAAAATAATAATGATGATGATGATAATGATAATAAAAATAAAAATAATAATGATTATTATTATAATAATAAAATAATAATTATAATAAATAATAATATTAATAATAATAAATAATAATAATTATAATAATAAAATATATTACATATAAGAAATGCATATATTTAAAACAAAATATTAGTATATATTAATAAAGTCATCTGTGCATGAATATAATAGCTGGAGAAAACTAGTAAGGACAAATAGACTCAAGTAATTGTAAATTTCTCCTGCAAATAAAGAATAATATAATCTCATCGAAAACGTAAAATATACAATGCTCTAATATAAATGGTATTTTTCTAACCGATCTTTCTTCCCACGTTCATTTAATAATATATAACTAATGCATATGAGGTTTTATAATATATAGAATTTCTTTTCTTCTAATATTTAAATAATATTTTTTAAAGAAGGTAAATCGATAATACATTTAGGCTATACATTTTTATAAATAAAATGTATTTTTTTCTTTCTTTTACAATATGAAATATATGAAAATCATAAAATAATTGAATCATACATTTGATCATTATTTACTATAAAAAATTCGAAGTAATAAAACAGGCTAGTAACTTACAAATAGATCACAATGTCTAGTATATTTATGAACATCTTTTCTCTAATAATGGAACTTTATAAATGGCACGGCCTCTTATTTTAATGTCCGAAACAAGTGCCCCATAAGAGAAGCTTTCTATAAATAGCTGATAATATTCCTTTAATATTATTTATCATATATATTTTTTTTCAATAGTACGTTTGTTACTTGCTATTACATTAGTCATATGTAGTTTTAAAATCGGCAATGTCTTAAGAATATTTTCATCGATATAGTCTTAATATTTGTAAATAATACAAATTTATTACGTTATATATTGTTTCAGTCACGAAACGTAGTCATTTACGAAATGCTACTATTAACGTGATTGTGTCTGTTATGTGTATACACACATCCATATATATATATATATATATATATATATATATATATATATATATATATATTTGCTATGAAATAAGTAAGTTTTAAATTTAATTCTGATTTCTTTAAACAATAGATAGAAATAGTATTTAAAAATGTTTGAAGTATTCGTGAAATGAAATTTCAGTAAAATTTATAATTCTGTAGTCATATGAGATGTTAATGCTTGTACGCGACTTGCATTACAACTTTTACATAACACATGATCATCTAAAGGATAACAGCCACGACCTTCTGAATCAGAAGATAATACTAAACCACAATCTTCACATTTGTAACATTGAATATGAAAACTGCGATCCAGAGCAACAACGCGTACCGTTTCATCTTGGCCAGGTTCCGGCATGATGGGTAATTTACACACACAACAACGCGGTGCAAATTTTCTGTAAAAATTTCAATACTTTTAGCAACATTATAACAAGATAAAGAAAATGTTTATATATGGTTATAGTTAGTTAACTTACTTGTGGAAACATTGAATACAATGTATTTGATTTGTAGCATCTACTGTAAAAGGTATACCATCCAAACTTTGCCCACAAACTACACATGTGAAGCAAGATGGATGATAAGGTTTTCCAGTAGCTCTTAATATTCTATCAAGTATTGGCCTAGTACACACGCAACATTTTTCCAAAGTGTTTAAGTAATCTTCTTCACAATATGGTTTACCTTCCAATGAATAGAAAGGTTTACCCTGTAGGTTGACTTTACAGACATAACAACAGAAACAATTTATGTGAAAGACTTTATCCATTGCAGAACAGCCTGTACCCTCTCCTTCGACTTTACATCCACACTCAGCACAAATACCATATATATCACTTTCTTCGCTATTATCTGACATTCCTTGAACTAACAAATCAGTCAGAACATCAACCTATAAACACACATTAATTGTTCACTTAAAAGCAATGTCAAATATATGTAATTGTATAAAAAAAAAAAAACCCTATTAGTTTCTATACTTACTTCTTTCACAGGAGATACTTTTCCTTGTGGTTGAGTTGAAGTAGCAGATCCATATCCAGAATACATTGAATAATTACAAGATAGTTGAGATGGTGGTCTAGGATTAATAGGTTCATATATAGATTCATATGTTGAGCTAGATTGAGAACTTGGACCATAAATGTCATTTGGATAATTTCCGGCAGGAAAATCAGTTTGATAAGTTGCACGTCTCAATTCGCTATAACTGGAAGAGACAGGACTAGGTGGTGGTGGCAATTCTTCAGGGGGTGGAGGGAATGAATTTCCTGGAATGCAAGCAACGTATTCTGAAGGCTCAGGAGGTGGTGGTAAATCATCTAAAAAAAAAACAGCCATTATTAAACAATTGTATACTTTCCATTAAAAACTAAGTACATTTTATTAATTTTACCACTAGTATGAGTAGATGGAAGATTACTATAAGTATTTTCTGATTTCGGGTTCCATTGTATATTACTGTAAATGATATCTTTCTCTGTTTTTTTTGGTGCAGGAACAGAAATAGGTGCTGGAGATTCAACATTACTATATACTGCACTATTTATAGCTCTATCATTACGATCTTCCACTGGCACTTGAGGAGCTGGTAAATTTCCAACATTTGAATAATAATTTTTTTCATCATATCCATATTTAGGTTCAAACTTTTCCTTTGTTTGATGTACATAGAAATTTTCATTATTTTGATACAGTTTCACAGTTTCTTTTCCATTAGTCAATGTGGGTATATTAAAATCATTCTTTTCCATATTCATTGGTACATATGGAGATGGTGAATTCATGTATAGATTTGTAGATTTTTCATTTGTTCCAGTATTATTGAGTACAGTGCTATATGATGGCGTTGGTGCTGCCTTTATTGAATAACTTTGTGGTATCTATCAAAAAGCATTAATAGTAATTTGTGAGAAAATCATATTAATTACAAATATATAAATGTTATATCATAGATTATGACATTTTACCATTGGTTGTTCCAAGTTAAGATGGCGTATAAATAATCATATATTAATATCATATTATTCCTTATGATAAAAGAAAATGTTATACTGACCTGAGGTTGACATTTTTTTGGTTTTGGTGGTACAGCAGGCCCAACTTTCTTCCCAGATTTAACCATTTTGATTGTATTATCGCCATGATTGATTTGCAAGTTTGCAATATGTTGCTCTAAATTATTAACATTAGACATTTTCCTGTAATAGTAGAATAAAGTAGATAAACATTATAAATATATATTGTGAAAAAAATACACTAATGAAGAAAGAATTACTTGACATGATATATTCAAATGAATGATTTTTACAGTACATATGTGTGTGTGTGTGTGTGTGTGTGTGTGTGTGTGTGTGTGTGTGTGTGTGTGTGTGTGTGTGTGTGTGTGTGTGTGTGTGTGTACTGTAAAATGTAACATATAAAAATTTGGTCTTTATATAAGTTTGCCCGATAAAAAATGTATTCAAATAATTAGGAAAATATACTTATTAGTGTAATTAATAACTATTTCTAGTATAAGTTTTTCCTTTATACAAAAAAGTAACTGACCTTTTATATATGAGACATCAAATTTTTATAAGTAGACGATTTGACAAGCGTAATTTTTCGACTCGTATGGTATTGAATCTGTTATCAGAGAAAATTATCTTTAATACTACTTTAGATTTATCTGCTAAAAGTATATTCCAAGTGGAATCATACCACCATGGAGCTTGTACCACTGAAGAAAAATGTCAACTTACCCGGTGAGCCAAAAAAGTATATTTAAAAAAGAATTTAGACCAATGTTAACACTAAGCTGGATAATATTCTATCGTTTGTAAAATTCGTCGTAGCACTATGGTCACTTTTGTCGAACGGCTGATTCACACTTCCTTATCTTGTAACCTCAGAAATTCCTTTCCAATGATTCTTACATTACCCAAAATTCAAAACTCGTGTGGCTCTGCTTGTACCACACCCAAGGCCGATTGTGCTGTTAGCCGCCTGTGTACTAGAGATATTTGACCGCCTCTATTAATGCGGACCGGATCGCAAGTAGCTTCTCGTTTTAAACTTTCAACCTTATTTTCTTCTTTTATGTTTTATGTACTTTTGTTGTTTTAACTTTTGTTTTTTATGCAAGTCTTTGACATATTTTTATGAGAATTCTATATAATTAACAGGGTTAAACGAAATTCATACAAATACTTGATATATTTATTTTAATTGTATTCTTTGAAGTGTCCCCGTCCTAGGGATTTGATCGCCTGCGTCCATGCATGCATGCACTGCACACCTACCAGAACCAGTCCTGCATATGTCATTAAAAAGTTTCCTCTTGGATTTCGAGAAAGAACTTCATTAAAAGAATATTAGATTCTGACAGAAATTCGATATCTGAGATTTCAATAGATTAGAAACATTTGAGTCTTCTCTCTCTCTCTTTTTCGTGTTATGGGACACGAATTTTCTTTCGTATTTTTTTGTATCGGGGATACGAGAAACGTGCGAGGACCAATATCTCAAACAATATTGCGGAGCAAGAATCGTTGATTGAATGTGGGATAAAGAAAGATTATGTTTATAGCTTTGATATGCAATAAGGGGAAAATATTGAATGAAGAGAAAACCGTGACGTTGATATTTTTCCGAGTACGACGGACTTTCATGACTTATGAAAGATATCAAAAATAATTTATGACAGAGATAGGTAAATTCTCCGCCGCAGGCCATATTATCCCCACCATCAAGCAATCTGTTCCCCTATTATTTATGTAAATTTACTAGCTAGCTCTTTAACCGAGTACATAGCTATAAATAGACAGAAACAAAAGCTGTGCAGGCATGGCAATGTCAAATAAAGGAGAATCTTTTCTCTAATTTTACCGGAACAGGCAAATAGGATCGCGGACCGCATGTGACCTGTTGGTCGCCACCAGTTTGATCTGATTGCGGCCTTTGATCTATGACGAACTCGTTGATTCGTTTTTCAATAAAATTGGAACGTTTATTTACATTGTTTATTTCTGCAATTCGTTTTTTTTTCTTTAAACAATCGGAAGAATTACATCTGAATAATTTTTTTCTATAACTATTAATTTGATTAAACGTACACAGACTTACGAATTGAATTATGAAATATGTATGTGTAAATTACTTTCTGACAGTACGATGTACCGACGAGTTGGTAATACAGGACACGTATTGATAAAGTATCGGTAAAACATTTTGTAATAAATAAGTAAAAACAATACCTAACGAGGTTAACATAATACATACGGAAATGTTAATTTTATAGGAAAAAATAAACATAGTTATTTTTCTTTTCATTTTGACTAAATAATTGTAAAAGTACAATTTATAGTGGATTAAGAGGTACAGCAATCTAATTATTACGATATTAATCAATTGAATCTTGTTTTGAACTCTACCATGCCAGGCAAAATGCATTTATGGTTGAAAACTATTATACAGGACTCTATTATTATCGACAACTATCTACTCAAATGATAAAACAACACTCTACTACAATTGTCTTTTTACTGGGTAAGTTAAATAATGCTCTACTACAAAATACACTTTAGCTTTACTGTGGCCTTTTAGATAAAAGGCACAAAGAATTTGATTAATGAGAGAGAGAATGAGGGGGGGGGGAATGTATGACGCAAAATAATAGTAATGCCACTTTGGTATGATGAAAATACAACGTAGTTATTGTAAGCTACAAGTAGAATGCATTATAATTAAATTATCCATTTTCTTTTAACTTTACATTTTTTTTGTAGAAAATTATAGTATTCATAGTCCTCCCCTGGATATTATTTCGGACTTTGATAAATGTTGTGTTCCTAAAATCTTATCATGACCTTTTCATGCTCGTTAACATAATAATCGACGCCATTATAGATTTGATGTGAATCGCGACCACATTTGATATACGTTCGACAAAGATTTCATACTTGTGAAATAATATTTATTTATTTATTTATTTATTTATTGCATCTATTTAACTATAGTAACTTTGTTATTGTTTAAACTCAAGACCTTTTGTCCTTCGTGCAGATCGAGTTATGTTAGTAATCTATCACGTAAATGCTTAAGATAAAGTCTTTAATTGCTATCCACAATGTATCTATGCTGCCAGGCACGTTTTACACCGATCAGATTAGATATAAAATTAATGAATTGAAATAATAAAGTATACAAGTATATTATATTTTTTTTATCTCCTGAAGTGGATGTAAAAATATTCCAACAAAATAAATATACAGAAATAATATCAACAAGCGATAAATTATCAAGAAAAAGATATGATTCTCTTCAATATCTAATAAACGAAACTTCGTATTTATATAAATTATTCCCATTATTATACCATAACTATAAAAATATGGAATTATTAAGTAAAAATATTCAAAATCGTCACGTAAAGCATTTTATGTAATAGTACTGTATAAAGAAACTCATAAAATGTTTTATGATATTTTTAAGCGATATTTTTTCAAATATACTTCCGAAGTTATATTCGAAATAATATTCATAAATTTTATCATGATCATAAATCATTTTTATGAATTTTAATAATACCAAAATAATAATAATAATACCAAAATAATACAAAATTTTATTATAAACAAATCTCAACATATTAATTATAATGATGGTTATAAATATCGAATAACGTGAGACTTATCAAGTAAATAGATTATGCGTCATATGTAAGAAACATAAGTATTAGATCTTATAGCATCGTATAAATATCTATATCTATAATGATAAGGGTATTGACTGATAAGTATTATATCTTGTCTCTTCTTTGTCTCCTTATTAGAAAAAATAGCTACAAGAAGCACTTATTAAATAATTAAAAATTAATTATAGCTTACTTATATAAAAAATTTATCTTTTAATACCTTACGGTACCTTAGCATATTATGTAGAGATAAGTATATTTATCTGTCCAAATACATTATAATCTGTAATTTATCAATAAATTATAGATTATATATATCGCGACAATTATGAATATAATTCAATATCATAATCGATTCTCTTACAATTAGAAAATTACAAATATCTTTTTTAATTTATTGTTAAGTTATGTAAAAACACGTACATGAAGCTGTAAAATAGGAAGCGTAGGAGGAAAGCAATCATTCACCGTTGGGAATTCCCGACATATGTCTCATGTGTCTATTATCTCGTTATGTATATATGCTTCATGTAAGAAAACTAGCTGCAAGTAGGTTTCTTTTTACGTTATCTCTCATTCTCATATACATAGATTATACGTGGAGATCGGTGAAGAATAGTTCAAAGGTGACAAAGTTAATTAGAAGAAAAAATAAAAAAAAAAGGAAGAAGAAAGAAATATATCCGTAATTCGGTAGTTTTGTTTTTACATCTAATTCTACTATTTATTTTTATTAATTAAATAATATTGAATTGTCGTCCTTAATCGATAGTTTCTTAAATTACCAAGGATGAACGGTAAGTAATATCGTTTTTTTTGGTAGGATTATTGAAATACAATAAGGATCTTTTGCGCTTGTTTTTTACTCTGCCAACGTAACAAACTAATATGTCTACATATATATATGTACTATTACAGTAGCCTACTCGTATCTAGTGTAATCGTTGCATTATGCACAATTCATTTCTAATTCTTCACTGTTCCATAATTTTTATCAAAGTTCTTTTCGAATTGACATCATTAATATTTCTTCTAAATAGAATCGAGTAAGTAGATTAAATTACATCAAAGATATTTTTATTTCGTATATTAATATGTATGCACTTTGTACATATATTGACATACTGTTCTTCTGTGTTATTCCGTGATCATATTTGTGATAATATTTTTTAATAAATAGTATTAGTCAGATGATTATTTACGCAAAACGGGATAATCCCGCCATAATATCATTTTAGGAAACATTGGAGTCAATTTCGTAATATTTTCCCGTCAATGTTTCTCAATTATTTTTGCTAATAGTTTTGTACAATATTCCAGTCGTTGGAAATAAAATAAAATAATATGTAAATGCGTATAATAACAAAAACATTCGGAAGATATTCGCAAAAATTTTTTTATGAAATTATATTTGATCAAAGGTCATTTGTGAAAATAGGAAAATAACGTAGTATATTTCGCAAATGGTAAATCTTATTGCATGTTCTATTATTATTAATAATATTTAATCGCTACGAATCTCAGAATCAATTCTTGAAGATAGAATTGTTTATGAATTTTTTTTATCTCTATTTGAAAGAGCGCGCGCTCTTTCACCGAGTTACGAACAATGACCAAGGGTTAGTTCTAATCGGAACACCGTCGAGTTCGGTTGTGGATTACACTTTTTCTTCAGTTATATATACTTTTTATTGAGTTCCTTTTAATATTTTTTAATTTTCTTTTCTTTTCTTTTCATTTTTCTTTGTCTTAATATAAATATGATTATATGATCGAAATTATGTGACTTTTGATTTCTTTTACTTCTGAATTTCACAAGATCTATTTTACTTTATGAATACGAATTCTTTTTTGACAATCGAAAATATACAAGTGACTAATTTCTTTCTTACTTTGTTCGTTTACGTTCGTCATAATCATATAGGATAATCAAAGAGAAACATCGTGAGTATTTTCATGCGTTCAACTACCTACATGTGCTTATTTATTTTATGCAAACAGAACTTTTCTTTACAATATCTGTACATCACTATTTTTATCACATCTGTTTGTTAAGAAATCATTTATTAACATTTTAGATATTCCGGAAAAATATACCATGCAAAACAGACAGAGTGATAATAATGATAAGACAACTACTGTATCCCAACAATCTATGGGAAACATACAAAACAATGTTAAAATCACAGAGAACACATCTTTATCACCGAATAATAATCAAACCTATTTTGCTGATGAAAGAGTACGAATTCCTGAAATAGAAGGTGTATGTATATGTTTTTATTGTTTTTTTCAACACATCTGTTACTTTAACTTTCTTATTTAATTGCATATGTGATATAAAATATATTTATTGCAATTATATATTTTAGAAATTAAAGATATTTTTTTTACAGACTGGTTTTAACTTCAGAAAATTATGGGCCTTTACAGGCCCTGGATTTTTAATGTCAATTGCATATTTAGATCCTGGTAACATAGAATCTGATTTGCAGTCCGGTTCAAAAGCCAGCTATAAGGTACATATCATTTTTGTATTAAAAAAAATGTTTAATGCAATGTTTAAAATGATTTATATCTCTTTAGTTATTATGGGTTCTATTAAGTGCCACGATATTGGGACTTATTATGCAAAGACTCAGTGCACGCTTAGGTGTAGTTACTGGATTACATTTAGCAGAAATGTGTTATAGACAGTACAAAAAAGTACCTCGGCTTATTTTATGGATAATGATAGAAATAGCTATTATAGGTAGTGATATGCAAGAAGTAATAGGAACAGCTATTGCCTTATATTTATTAACTTCTGGAAGGTAAGTTACTAATATTAGCAAAAAAAAAAGATAAAAAATAAAGAATATGTTTAATAAATACATTTAATATGATCTAAAATATATATTATTATACTGAGAAATTACACAGACATTCACAACTATAAATTTTATACAAGAATTGTCGAATAGAAGATGAGATTTATTATTGTAATTTGGATATTATGTATTTCAGACTTCCTTTATGGGGTGGTGTACTTATTACAATAATTGATACATTTACATTTCTATTTTTGGATAAATATGGTTTAAGAAAATTGGAATTATTCTTTGGATTACTAATTACAATTATGGGAGTTACTTTTGGTTATGAGGTAAAAGAAATTTACAATATATTTTGTATGAAATAAACATATTGTCTTTTTATATTTATAAATTTATTTATTAATATATACATATTTTTTTACATTTTCAGTATATCATTTCAAAACCACCTCAAGTGGAAGTTATAAAAGGAATGTTTATACCATGGGATATGGAATATGATAGTAAAATATTGCTTCAGGCTGTAGGAATTATTGGTGCTGTTATTATGCCACATAATTTATATCTGCATAGTGCTCTTGTAAAAGTAAGGAAAAAACTGCAAGCCGATATTTTAGGAATAAAAATTTAAAGATATTTTAAATATTATTGAAGAAAGTAGATATCCTCAAATTGTGTTGATATATTATTATAAATTCTGATATTAATAACTAATAATGTATGATCTCACACATTTTTTAGTCAAGAGATATAGACCGAAGACAATCTGCCAAAGTTAGAGATGCAAATATGTATTATTTTGTTGAAGCGAGTATTGCACTTCTAGTTTCATTCATTATTAATGTATTTGTGGTTTCTGTTTTTGCACATGGTCTCTACAATAAAACCAATGAAGATATTGTAAGTTTTCTATTGCAATTATTATTTACTTAACTTTATTAATTGAAACTCTTTGAATTAAATTTAATCTCTAGTATTATTGCTTTGTTTTAGTATGATATCTGTAAAACAAGTGAAATCCACATAAATGATAAATTATTTCCTGTGAGTAAAATTATCTATTGACATTAAATATTTCTTTTGATATGATAACATTTTATTTTCTCCATCTTAGAGAAACAATGATACATTTAATGCAGACTTATATAAGGGTGGTATATTTCTTGGTTGTTCATTCGGGATGATAGCAATGTATATTTGGGCTATTGGTATCTTAGCTGCTGGTCAATCTTCTACAATGACTGGAACTTATGCAGGACAATTTGCAATGGAAGGATTTTTAAACTTACAATGGGCTCGATGGAAGCGAGTACTTTTTACTCGGACGATTGCCATCGTCCCTACATTTTTAGTAGCATTCTATGCTAATATAGAAGACATGAGTGGCATGAATGATATTTTAAATGCTATTATGAGCCTGCAATTACCCTTTGCTACTTTACCAACAGTAGCCTTTACTAGTAATCCACAAATAATGGGAGAATTTACAAATGGAATGTATGTTTTAGTTAAATATAGAATATAATATTAATATTTGGCACACACACACACACACATTATATAATATTTCTTTTTTTATTACAGAGCAAATAAGATTGTTGCCACTCTAATATCTGCATTAGTAATAACAATAAATATTTATTTTGTAATAAATACTGTAGAAGATGTTCCTCATGATTGGCCAGTATGGCTTGGTATTGCTATATTTGCAATTTTATATTTAGCTTTTTGTATATATTTAATAATTCATATGGCAGTAAATATGGGTGCCGGAAGTATCAGTAATCATTGGGTATGTATATCAATATACCACATATATACACCTTTGATTATTACTTACATAGTTTCAATATATTTATATTTTAGTTTGTTACAAAATATATTGGTGGTCCCGTGGATACAAATTTTGGTCTATCTAATCCTGCTATATATGCAAGGTAAGGCATACAGCATTATAATATTTTCAAATACTGCCAAAATAACAACTGACATTAATCATTAAGCCACTATTTTATATATTTCTAATCAAATTGTACATATGCTTTTAAAATGTATAATATGTATTTACTCTTTTCTATGTATAATATGATTTTATTACATTTTATATATAAAAAAAAATTGCTTAATGGCATGCAAAGGCTTTTGTGATTAGTAAATACTAATATTTGATACAAATTCAAGGAAAATATATGACATTAAATAATCTATTTACTATAAAATATCTATCAATTTGTTATATATTAACAAAAGAATATGACAATTAGGGAAAATAGAAAATAATTTTTTCTTTTTTAATGTGCCTTGTAAAATAAAGTAAATTGAATTCCATATTATATAATTATGCAAGGGTAAAGGTTATTACTACTAACATTTTGAAGAAAACTATGTTGTATATAAACTATACTTACTTTTTTAACCCCTAACAAATATATGCTTGTATATTTAATACAAAACATGTTTTTATAATGTTGAATGTCTTAAAAAGAATGTTTATGAAACTAATACTAATATTAATACTAATGTAAATAAACATTTATTATTAAGATCTTATTATATGTTTATTAATCCCACGATTTGATCTTTTTGCACATTGACCATTGAACTTCTTTTTAATTTGCATATTATATTAACATATCATTGTAACATTAATAATTATTAAAGATTATACTGAAGTAAATTACTTGTTATTGTTTATGAGAAAAATGTTCAAAATTTGACATTTTTATTTTTAATCTCAGTTTCTTCAATACATCGGAAACATCATTAAGTACCTAGTTGTACAAGCGTAATCAACTATATGCAATGCAACGATTGACATGTGTCTCATATTCATTAAATATGAATATCATTTTGAAAAATATGCTTTTATTATTGTGATGTCAGCATGGCATTGTCAATGGTACGTATATGTATTAACATTACGATCATACAAATCGTTCAAACATCAAGACATGTTTATTGTTTGTAAAAATAAATGTCATTGCATAAAAATAATTACATTCATTAATGTCAAGTTTCATATCTATAAGCTTCAATATGTTAAATTGTTTTTCTTTGTGTTTGTTTTGGCAAAAAAAAACTTGTGTATGTACGCAAAGTAATTAACCAAATACTGTTTTTATTGCACGCAAATTTTTAACCACCAAAAGTATGGGTTTGCAGCGTTGATTTTATTTTCTATTTACGATGATAAAGGTACGAATGATTTACAAAAGAAAATATTTTCTAACATAAATTATATATACTTCCCATTCATTTTATATTTCTTTTATAATAGCAATACTTTATTTTAGGACAAATCCAGCATTCACAATACAAGAAGAATTAAATGAAAGCTTTATATCTATACCACATTTTTGGTAATTATTAATAATAAATACTCTTATATAACAAAGTTTTAACTTAAATATAATTTTCTTAGATACTAATAATTGTAATATAATAATTTATTCTCTCTCTTTCTCTATTTCTTTCCCTCTCTCTTTCTTTGCTACAATGCGGTATATATATTTTCAAAAGAAAAATAAAATTGTATTCTTCAATTAGGTATATATATTTTCTTGCATAAATTTTCTTTGAATGATTATTATTTTATTAATATGTTATTTGTAAATAGTATTGAATATCAATTACATTTGTAGATAATACAAAATAATCATATAATAATAAATATGATATAATAAATAAATATAATAAATACATTTTTTTCCCGATTAGTACTATAGCTAATAATAACCATTTATATTGAACGAACTTCTTTTTTATATACTTTTATTATGCAAATAAAAATTATAATTTTTTTTATTAAATACATATGATATCATATAATAATAATAATAATACATTTAAAAATTGTTGATGCAGCGTTATATCTGCAATCTTATGCATTAATATTCAAAATAAGACGTTTTATTTATATACACTGAAAAGTATTTTCTTCATTTACATTAATTCATATAATGTACTGATAAAAATATAATATTTATTACATTTTTTATTAGTAGCAAATAAAATCCCAAAACAGCTTAAATAACACAGTATTCATTAATATCATTTGTAAAAATGATGATATCCATTAGAAATTAAACATACTGCAATCCCTGTCCAATATTTATAACAATACATGAATTATGTACTGGTTGCCATTTTCTCTTTAAAATTCTCTTTTTTGATAAATCAACTTCATTTTGCCTATTTGCATGCAAGAAAAGTAACATGAGTAAACAAAATCAGTTTGAAAAAAAAATATTAATTCTTCATTTAATTAAATGCATATAAATTTGTATATTAATTATATATTATCTTGATAAGCGTAATACATCAAGTTGTTACTTTTCTTGTTTACAAGTGATATATATATATATATATATATATATATATATATAAATATGTACACATACGCACATACATATACACAATCACCTTTGTATATACAAAGCACAGACAAAGATATTAAAAGTGATTAATACAAAGTTTATTACACATATTATTGTGTAATATTTTATCTATTATAAAAATAACATTTTTGTTGTTGTCTCCATATATACCAAAATAATTACAATAAAAAAAGACATTTATCTTTTTTGTCAAAACATCAATAATACATAACCATGGCCATTTTTTATTCCGATGATAGCAAATATTTTGTATTATACTGTAATTGCAATCATTCTGTATACTCTTATATAGGATCTGTTACTAATCTGAGATAATACTGATTTTGTTTACGTTTGTAATGCCAGTAAGCAAATATAGTTACTAACGAAACTATAAGAACAAGCAACATTACTGATGTTCTCCATATTACTGAAATGTTAAAAATAGTTTAATCTTCTATAAACTAATTATAATCACATTATTATATATAGGAGCCACTTACCAACAAAAGTCCTTGTATTCATGTCATATTCATTATTTTCATATTTCATCATACACTCTTTCTGCCAATCTTCTGGTATAATATCTTTAGTTAATTCAATAAATTTATTTAAGGGACATAAAGTAATGCAACCAGGAAGAGTTAATAGATTTGATTCTCCGGTAGTATTTTTGTATGAAATCTATAAAAAATTAAATAACAACATTAAATATTAATTATAATACTTTAAATATTAAATGTTAAACTTCCTTTTCTTAGCACTATTAGATTATAACATTTATTATAGCTTTGGAAACATATTTATATAAAATTTATACCGTGACAAAGTGTTCCTTTTTAGAGTTTACTCTCAATTCTATTAAAATTGTGGCTGTGTATGGAGGACAGTGTGGATCAAATAAATTTAATGTCATTAACATATTTGCCACTGTTTCATCATGTGCACTGTATATCCAAACCTTTCTATCAGGTATCAAAGCATTTCTAGATTTTTTTTCCATGTGATTTATCATCTCTTTAAACAATAAACCTGTTAACAAAAAAAAGAATAAAAAATAAAATCGCATGAAGTATAAAAATTTTACTTATGCTTATGTTAATAAAAAGGTATACTTTACCCATCTTCAATTTTTGTAATATTTTATTGTATGCATTTATTGTAAAACTTCTTGCAGCAAGTGGTTTTAATTTATCTGGAAATACAGTTTTTGTCCATTCAGGTAAAGTTTTATTATATAGATCCTGGAATAAAAAATCTGCTATTATATCAACTACTTAAAAGAACTACATTTTCTAAAAGTATTTATGTATAATTACTTCAATGTATAATGTATCATAAATACGATTAACATCTTCCAAAGATGTAACATTCATTCCTGTTTTCTCTGTCAAATAATCATATAAATGTTTATTGTCCTGATTTATTTTTTTTATTTTTGGAGATTCTAATACTCTATCCAATTCAAATTTATATCTTTGGCAGTATTTTTTTCCAGCTAAAACATTATCTTCTAACTCTGGTACAGTATGTACTGGAATAGGAATCCAACGGATAGAATTCCATATTTGATTTTCTTTAGGTGGATATAAACCAGCTAAATTTGTTTCAGCTGACATTAAAGTACGATCTACATCTGTACTGCGGATATAAATGTCATATGGACTGTATAAGTCACTTAAAAGATGAGAGTACCTGTTCCTAAGCCACTGGCCCATATAAAAGTGTTGAATTTTCCCCAGCTGTACAAACATTGTAAGAAACAGCATAATACTACAATTATACCAAAGTAATATGTCTCATAAATAAGTTTGTTACATGTATAATTTATCATTTATAATTAGTTAATTTTTTCTACTTACATTTGTTAGCTGTCCATAAGGTACTGGCCATAATGACTCATTCTTATATGGATCAGTTGGATATGGTTCAATAGGAGTTCTATCACCATGCCTATAAAGCTTATAAAATCATAATATCACATAAATATTTTTACTCATATAATTCAAATAAATAACTTATAAATAAAATGTATAAATGATAAGATCAATCTAAAAATAGAATATATATACATATATATATATTTCTTAATGAACATATATATATAACTTTTATATAACTTTTTACTTACGATATTTGCGAAAATAACAGTTCCCAAATTGACATTTTTATCGGCAAAACACAATATAGCAAGATTTATAAACACAATAAGTGATCCAATGAACATGGTATTCCGATTTTAATTTATCTGACGTTCTTCGATTAACTATAAATAATTTAATTTTCAAATTAAATATACCATCTGTTACGACAATATATTATAATTTTTGAAATATCATGATACTTTTTGATATTGTTACGTATTCTAATTCGTGTCAAAACTATAAGTAAGTGAGTTAAAACTATTAGTACTCCTTGTTATCAATACAAGAAGCATTCTTATAGTAGTAGAATACTCTAATCAGATAATAACTATAGATTATCATCTATATATATATACGTATATATATATGACATTTATACGTATGGAAGCACGAACTTCAATGCTGAAATGTACACAAAAGTCTCACATTACTTTTACTTTTAACATAGAAAAATGGAACTGTAGATATACGATCGATTTAAAAAATAGCATGTTTGCTTCTAGAGGGCATTGAAGATCCGTTTACATATACATTTGGCATATAGTGAGAATTTCCTTTCCATAGGCCGATAAAGTTTTCTTTTCATATCGATCAAACTTTTTCTTATGCTTATCACATAATGAGGTGTCATAATTGCTTGACGATTATATTCCTGATGATAATTAGAAAATAAATTATTCCAGAACAAATTTTTGTTGACAATCTCAACGTGAAATGCCATAAAGGGTTTATGTTTATATATGTTCATTCATAACAATGGTTAAGAATATAACAAACTCTGCGCGTTGGCGCTCACTGGCGCTTTTATCTATCTCACTCGCTCCTATATTCTCTATCTTACTCTATTTACCTCCATTTAAGATTAGTTCTTGTCTATGAGAGCAATCATAAGCGAAGGTGCTGCAAACACTGATACCAAAAAGGTCCATAAGGTTTATAGCCCCTGCTTTGTACTTTGAACAATGTGTGTCGTAGGTTTCTTAATTTATATTTGTACGATTGTACGTAATTAATATTTTCGATTATTTTACATTTATTTAAAGAATATATTGTATATATTTATTACCGCTATCAAGTCATCTTGAATATAGAATAATTCTTTTATTTATTGTATAATAGCGTATGTCGACAATGTTAAGGTTATGTTTTATATATGTTAGTAATAATTCATGATAAATGTACAAATAACCGAAAGGAAGAATATTGCACATCTTAATCGTTTATTTGATTTTGTTTCTTTTCGAAAAGAAGACAATACGTTACATAAAGTCAGTTTGAAATAAGAAACTTTGACTTTCAAGAATTGATATATGCGCGCGCGTGGTGTATGTATCATTAGAAAATCATACATTGAGATAGAACATATAAAGTTATTTTTATGAACGTAGCTGTGCCGAATTTTCTGTCATCTACTTTGATTTTGAAAACAAATATTTTCCAAGAAATTGTATAGGTAAATTTATGTAAGTCAGTAGTGTTCATAAAATATTAGTTGTAGTCGAGCTCAATTTCATATATATAATCTATAACATTTATGTGCAATAAATAAATCTTCAGTTTCTTTTTTCAGTCCAGTCAAACATTTTCCGTGATTTCTGATTATTATATAATTGTGATATTTTATTTAAATTATTAATTATATATTATTAGATACAGTCTATAAATAAAAAAATTAATATTTACAAGATAGATGTATAATAAATAATAACATTCTTTTATTATTCAATTTATTGCTAGTATGCTTTTTGGCGCGCGATGTAGAAAATGAAAGGAAGTGGTCTATGCTTATGTGGTGGGAATTTATTGTAATTAACTATTTAATTAGAATATAGGTATTTGTTTCCATAATATCGATTAATACAATTTTTCATGATTTTTATGCACTTAGATTTTATATTATTTTCTAATAGTAGATGAAAAAAATTAATATGTTTGTTGACACGCGTCGTAGACAATAGCGGGTTCTGCACATGCGTGGCAGAAATTGTTCAACTATTTTGGCGGTAGAAAAGACGCCATATTTATTTGGTGGCTACGTCCTCCTCGTAATTAAAAGTAATTAATGTACTATTTTTGGACGTACACTCTTTTACAATATAGCAATCAATTCTTTAAAGCAACAAATATTCATAAGTCTTGTTTAAAGTATATTTATGTAAACTGGCATTCTTTGCAAGGTTATTTATGTTAAAATAAACAAAATTAAATTTTGTCCATTTTCTTTCGAAAGCCATTACATTCAATTAATTTACTTTGATATATATATATATATATATATATATATATATATATATATATATATGATTATTTAATTATTAAAAAAAGTTTTCATAGTCACTTTTATGACTAGAAAGTTTATTTAATAATAATACAATAGTTCAAATAAAGTTATTGTGATGAAATAAAAATCCATTTTTATGTCAATATCCTTGTAATTAAAATGATATTACGTTTACTATATTAAGTGGTATTTAACTTTGTCCATTTTTCACTAACTAACCATAACCATTTTGCCAATTTGTCATCTTTAGCTTCTTCAGAAGTGTTAACAACTTCGTTATTACTAAAACAAAAGAATAAAAAAAGTTATAATATATTATTTTTCTCAATATATAGGGTATCCAATTACTATCACTCTTTTACTAAAACGTAATAAAAGTAGTAAGTAGTATTAAAGAGAGTGAGTTTCTTAGCAATATTTGAATTAAAATATCTTTTAAGTTAATAATTTTTGTACATATATGGGTTAATATTTTTCTATAGACAATGTCAAGCTGCATTGATCGATGCAATCAAGAATGTATAAAATTAAAAAAAAATATAGTCTTCATATATTCTTTATCTATCCACCAACGATATATCTAATTATATCATTATGTGCTCTTTGAAACCATTCAACTTTTATTTTTAATATTTTTTTATATTATTAATAGTTTGGCAGGTATTCAAGGGAATTAATTTAAATGAGACACCTTACATATATAATAAACATATTACTTACCTGAAATAAGATCCTGTGATATTGTCAAGATTAGGATCTAATGCAACATGTAAAATTGTTTGAGCTCCTTGTTTAGGTGACTTTATAAAAGGCCATATAAATGGTTTAATAAAATATTTAAAGTAAAACTTTTGAAATAATTTTATGTGTCTTGTTATTTCCGTATCAACAATCCCTGGATGGACTGCGTTAACTGTGACTTGTGTTCCTAAATAATATACTTGTTAATTGAAATAAATAAATGCTAGATATATTATCAAAGTTATAATACCTTCCAGTCTCTTTGCCAATTCTTTTGTAAATAAAACATTAGCTAATTTACTTTGTGCATATGCATCATAAGGATCATAGTTTTCCATACTATTTAAGTCTTTGATTTTAAGTTTTCCCTTTAAATGTGCATTACTTGAAACATTTATAATTCTAGATGGTGCAGATTGTTTTAAAACGTCTAACAATAAATTTGTAAGTAAAAAGTGTCCCATATGATTTACTCCTAGTTGCATTTCAATACCTTCTTTTGTAAAACTTTTTGGACACCGCATTACACCACCGTTATTAACAAGTATATGGAGTTGAGAATTTTCTGTATCATAAATATGAATATTAAAATTGATATGCCTTAACAGATAATTAGAATACTTGACTATTACCATTTTTAAATCGAGTAACAAAGTTGCGTATACTTTCTTGAGATGCCAAATCACATCTTCTACAATAAACAAGTTTATTTTTGGTTTCAATAACAATTTCTTTACGTGCCTAAAACATTAAGATAAATTAAGAAACTTTTTATCAAAATTAATATATAATATATATAATAACATTTATAATTTGTATATACCTGTTCACATCTTTCTTTATTTCTACAAGCTAAGATAACTTTCGCGTTCCGTGCAGCAAATGCACGAGCTGTTTCTTTTCCAATACCACTATTAGCACCGGTAACAATGATAACTTTACCTTCTAAATTCTCTTCTCCTTTATACTTTTTCCCACCAAAATAATCTCTATAAATAACAAAAAAAGGAAAAAAAATTTATATAAAGTAAAATGTAAAAATTATTATTTAATGAATATCTTCAATAGAATTATTTACAGTCAAATTGAATATATTTTTCAATTATAATATAATACAAATCAAGATAAAATTATGTAAAAATATATTACTTTGTTAGATATGTTACACCAACTGTAGTTGCAATCAATGATGTATAATAAACTGGTTTCGGAATTGACCATCGCATTATTAAATGTTGCGAATAATAATAATAACAAACAATTTTTCTTATATTATATTTTGTTTTTATTAGTTTTAACTCGTGCAATCACGTACTCCAACAGAACACACACATACATACATATATATATATATATATATACGATCATGCACGAATCTATATAAGTTATAAGAATCACAACAAATTGATTAAATACATTTATTTCATTTGATGAAAGCACACAATATTGTTCTTTAAATAACAATCAGTATATTATATTTTCACTTATTTTGGATACAATATAAGGTTATAATTGTAGATAATAAAAATTCCATCAGATGGCAGTTAATCTGTTTCATAGTAACATGAGCCATCATTACTCCATATCTTAAAATTTGTTGTTTATTGTTAAATGATAGAAGTGTGGTTTTGTTGTTAAGATTTAGTATAAAACTGATTAACTATGAAGCCGACTCTTGTGGCAGATGAAATGTTTCCGGAAGGTGCAGGATCATACATAGAACTTGAAGAGGTAATTATGTTATAATAGTGTAGTTTATGATGTTCAAAATATTATTTATAATTTATTGTATATCAATGATATATATATATATATATATATATATATATGTGTGTGTGAGTGTGTCAAATAATTATATGATTGTATGCAATTACTTTTTGTCACACGTATTTTATTTCATAAAATTATAATATATTTTTAGGTTGGTGGTAGTCGTTTATTAGTAGACCTTACAACCAGTGAGAAGGCGGTACATGCAGATTTTTTCAATGGTATGAACATGAAGTATTTTTAAACACATTAAATGTTTTCTTGCCACAAATTAAATTTTAATTCATAAATTTATTATAATTTCAGAGTTCGATGATCTCTTTGATGATGATGATTTAGATTAAAGCACTTTCAAAATTATCTAATTCTTGTACACAGTAGATAAAAAGTTTAATGTTATAAAACTTATTTAGTTATTGATTAACATCACCTGCTCCTTCAAGTCAATTTTTTTTTTGACAATGGAGAATATATTCTTGTAAGTTAGAAGAGTACTGTTATTTTGATGTAATAAACATTAAGTTCATATATTTTCATTTCTTGTTTTAAAGATTATAGTTTTGACAAACTATATAACAATTTTATAATAAAACTAATTATATTTTGTATATTGCAACTAATGATATAATATAGAATTGTTTTTGTTTTTTTGTGATAGAATAATTATTAAGTCAAAATTATAAATTATCAATACATGTCTATATATTTAGAAACCTTTCATTTGCACCTGATTCCAATTGTATATTACAATCAATTGTGTCAATGTCATTATTTCAAGTTACTTGGACAGGTAACCTTATGAATAAACATTTACACTAAAAATTAATAAAAAATAGAACAATAGCATTATGACAATTTATTTATACTTCAAAATCGAGTCAGACGTATTCGCATTTAGCATACTGGACTTCACCGTGTATCACTGATGATAATTATTATAAACGTGCCATAAGAAAATGAGTACTGGTCTTAATATTTTATACACATATTAATGTAGGTATAAGGCTAAGATTATAATTTATTATACATAGGTGCTAGTCATATAAATCTGCAAATCAATGCACAGTCAATGGTTTTTTTGACATTACATACGTTTTCAAAATTAGAATCACTTCTTGTGCATTGAACTGGTTTCCTAATATGAAAAGAGCCTTGCTGATATATTTAGGCGAAGTAATTATGTATTACTTTTTTCCATTTGCCTCCAATCGATGTATTTTCCTCTTGACCATTCTCATTTACTTTATCAGATTATATGTATTGATGATAGTAAGGATTAATTAAAAATCCTTGATTACTATTATACACCTACATAATCTTGATCGACATGGTGAAGACTCTGGTGATTGGGGCGGTAACGACGATGTCAGTGGTGATATTGATAATGATCACGTTGACACCACTGAAGAAAATAATGAATATCCTGAAATTATAATTATCTATATCTATAAATTTAATGTAACTGAGTACATTTCTGGTGAGATGTACATATTTTTTAAAACTGGTTAATGATTCATAACTTCTCAGTAGAACTAAATATTATATTAAAAATAAAATTATGGATGAAAATGAAGTCTAAGATAATAATTATTTATGTTAAATATTGACTCATTGTAGTATACTATGTTAGATTAAAATATTCAAAGTTATTTACATAATGACGTAACGAACCCTGAGTCCAGCCTTGGGAAGTTTGATCCAGGTGCTAGTTAACTTCTAGATCACTATCAGCTTGATCATCCTGATCGCTCTCTTCTTCATCATCTTCTTCTTCTGAATAATATTGAGATGGTGGTGAAAGAGCATCTTCAGATAACGAAGTATGTGATGAAGAAGGAGGCCTAGAACCTTCTAATTTAACTTCTAGGTCTTCCATAGAAGTACTAGGACCAGGTATAGTGACTGGGATGAATTTTTCCAGATCACCTGATGCTAATTCTGAAATAATAAAGTTTGTACAATGTTGAACTAATCGATTTATGTGTTATCAATTTAAAATACGTACGTTCCACATATTTTTCAAGCGATTTAGGAACCATCAATTTTGCAGTCCGTAAATTCTCCTCGGAGCAGTTACCTTTTTCTAGACCTAAAAATATAAATTTCTGTTGATAGTAAATATTTATAAAAAATATAATTTAATATATAATTATTTAATATTTTGTAATTACCAAAGGCCAAACCCATTTGTTTTAAAACCTCAATGTCATCATGAATTTCAAACTTATCATTAAAATTAAACAGGTACTCAGTTCTGTAACAATAAAATATAAAGAGATAATATAGATCTTTTAGATTTCGTAAATGCAATAAAAAATTTAAAAATATTATTATAAGATTAGTGAAATATACTTGTCGTTTGAAATGCTGCAATCTATGACAGTCTTTTTGCTGGTATTCACTATGAGGAATGGCAGCTGTATGGCAGAATTAGGTTTTGGTGGTCCGCGAAGACTTTCATTTAAACGATTACGTTCTACCAGATTTTTAAATGAAATGTGTGAAAGAATGAGTTGATGAAGTTGTTGTGTCTTTGCTTTAATTTTTTCAATTTTCTTTTTCTTATCCTTTTCTAGTGCTAAACACTCTTGTAATGAATTAGTTGGTAAACCTAACCACCGAATTTCTTTCTTTTCTTTGGAAATAATATTCATTGCCATTAATACATTTAAAGCATCATATACACGTCTCCTTATATTTTTTTGATCATATTGCTGAAACAAAAATAAAAGTTATAATTATATTATTTGTTTAAAAAAATTATTCATTATATATTATTACATAGAGTCATAAAAATTTACCTGATCTGTTAATGAGTTTATATGTGCAGGATTAGTAAATTCTCCCACTAATTCATCCGCCACTTCATTATAGGATGTGGTACCTTTTTTTTTTACCTTTTCACATACTTTCATCGAAAAATGGCGTAGACCTTTCCCTACTTTTTCCGTTTTCCTTCTTTTGCTAGAAACATAATGAGGAAATAATTTTAACAAACAATATTATTTCTGACAATAAAATAAACACAGAAATTATTTTAGATAGGTATATTAATGAAAATAATACTGTACTCAGGCACAAAATCACTTTCTGTATCTTGTCGTTTTCTAGAACCACTATGATCCAATATTGGACTAATAAATGTTTTCCCTGATACATCCTTAATAAGCTGTTGATTACTACTTTGCTGTTGCTGAGATACTATTGCCTGTTTTATATCACTCTGAAACAAAATCATATAAAATTCAAATTATTACAGAAAATGATAATAATATTCAAAAGGATTATAAGTAATTCTTTTATGAAATTCTTAGAGAATATTATGAGGTAACAGAGAAAGAGAAAGCATCAAAACTAAGACTTTTATAAATGTAAGAATATTTTGAAATATTGTTTACCATCTGGGCCGATGTTAACTGTATTGTTTTTGTTACTACAGGATCTCCAGGTTTAGTAGTACTTAATTTTGTATTTTGCAAAGGTATTGTCACCAATCCTACAAAGAATAATATAAATTAGTAATGAAAATTAAATAATCATTTCTCTTATGACGAATTAAACTTGCTCACTCTGACCAGGGGTTGAAGAACTTTGTAGGCTAATAGTTCTGAGGACTTGTGCATTTGGTGACAGAACCTGATAATTACATACATATGAAAAAAATTGTATACAATGTATACAACATATATGTTACATTCAGAATAGAAAAATAACATAATGTTAATAACATACCTGTGGTTCTTGACTTGGTGTTTTAAAAACTTTAAAACTACCAGTATTCGCTGTGCTGATAATACCACTTAATGATTTATTAGGTGTACTTTGTACAACCTTTATCACCTGTGGATGACCTACAAGAGTATTTAATATTATAATTTTTTTTCATTTTATTAATCTATTTATATTATAGATATTTTCATAAAGATTTACTCAAAATGAATAAATAATTGATAAAATAAGAAACAGGAAATAATGTACAAGCTAAGATCAAATTATGTTCTGTGAAATATACTTTAACTTGTTTTTGAAAATAATTGTATATTTTGTGTGTGTGTGTTGCTCTATAATTATTTTATTAACATTATTAAGTCAATCAGATTAAATAAAATTATAAAATATCCATTTCTATATAATATTCTCTCTAATGAAAGTAATAAAGATTATTTACCAAAGAGTATACTATTACATGATAATATACTCAGTTTATCTAACATTAAGAATATCAAACCATGATAATGAAATAATATAATTTCTATAAATGCAGTAAACAAATAAACTATATATGCAAATATACATATAATACAGAGAAACAGAACTAGAATATTTTTTTTTGATATGGTAATACTAACTTGCTTATTCTTTATTACATTAAATTAAACTACAATTATTTCCATATAAAATCTGCAAATTTGATAAAATTAACTTTCCTTTTATGAAGTAAAATTAAATGTAACGTTTATAATTAGAATTAACATAAAGGAACAATTTGATTTGATGTTTCTTATTTATATCAAGTTGCAAAGATAAAATTGTTATTTCAATTGATACTCATTCTATTTTTTTATTTACCTTTGTATTGAAAAAGGAATATATTCATATAAAAGGCATTTACACAATTTCTTGAGGACTTATATATGCTTTATTGTTTGCAAGGAGAAAATGAATGTACAGACTGGTAAGTCTAAAATAGCTCGTACGCTTGTACATACATTTATCATTGATCAGATTTTTTACCATATATATTTTCACAATATATATCATGTACATTATAAGGTAAGCCAGGCTTAACGTTTATTTGAAGAAATGAATTTTGAATTTTATTTTAATACAAGGAAAAAGTAAGGAAATGTACAATCTTATAATGTGCATAAAGAAAGGTAAGACAATAGAAAATATTCCATATGATTCGGACATAAACATACGTTTAGAAAAGGCTTAAAATCATTAGAAGTGCACGTTGATCAAGAACTAGGAATACCTTCCAATATTAAAAACTAGTGCAACGTGTTGTGTAGTGTATCGAAAAACACATGCCGACTGTCGGCGCATTCTTAGATAACTTACCATTGGCGTCATGTATTAAGAAATTCATCGTTTTATTTTGTTGTGTCATCTCTATAATTACTGCGTTCGTTCGACGTCGGAAACGATCCCACAGATCGCCCAAATACTAAGCCAAAATAAAAAGATCATAGGTACACTTGCAGGCTTAGCTTGCCGTATCACCAAAATGGCGACACTTGTGACACAAATCTTAGAATGCTATCGAGGATAAATTGAATCCTACGCACGAAATATTACAGTTGGCTGATTGTTGTATATTATAAATTATCCATCCCTTTTAATATTCTACTGCTGCATAGTAAAGTAATTGGAAGTTGCAGATTCGCATGCACATAGGACCACGGACGTCAGACGAGCTTGGCTTGGCGGCAGGACAATGTTAAACAGCTGATTGGTTGTCGATGATCACATGGTTTTACCTTCCCCCACCAAACTACCTTAGAAGAGCACATGCGACCGCGCCGAAAGGCGCTTCATCGATGTAATGCGCGTCACGTAGTCATATCTTACGAACATGAGTGCGCTAAGTTGAAGAAACTTTTATTGGGATAATGAATATGTTTTTATTTTCTCATCGATTAGTTAGAATTAATACTTTTAACATTTTATACCGGTATCTTGTTATATTATATATTAAAGGCCTTACACATGCATCAACGTAAGAAGTAATACGTAAACCGTCAGGAAATCCACCAATCAGAATCGACCATTTCCCTCTACGTTTTCAGACGCAAGACGTAAGCCATAACGGTGAAATATTTCGTGAAGATCTTCACAGAGGCATAATCGTCATTAGACGTAAACCGTAATCCGTAATACGTAAACGGTAAACGCATACGATTACTGTAAGCCATAAATTTCGACCAATCACAGTCATCGTTGAAGAAATTGCGCGAAAATATAATTTGTAAGTGTGCTGCCTGTTGCATCCTCGTTTTTTTTATTGCGTTTATTTTTTATTAAAACATAAAAAAATACGATGCTTTTGATAATTTCAATCGCAATTTATGTGTACGTAAAATTACAGTCCGTGTACTGATCGCATTCATAAAATTTCAAATGTCGAGTTTAATTGCGGGAAAGCATGTGATTGGTTGAACATAAGACCTAAACTGTAAAAAGTTCATCCTTACGAAATATCTCTACAACTTTATATCTTGCGTCGTAAAGTGTAACGAGGAATAATCGACTCTGATTGGCGAATTTCTCCACACGGCTTACGTTTTACGTCGATACCAGTGTGATGGCCTTAAGGTTTTTAACAGCAAATTCCGTCGAAGAAATGGTAATGTATTAGGACCTTTATTCTATAATTTTTTTTTATAATGATACGTATGCGTACGATTCGAATGGTGAAAAAATGCATATGTTTTGAAACGGTGTACTTTAATATAAATGTATAGTATTCGCAACTGGAAAAGTATACGTTTTTCATTGTACTGATTTACGTTTGATAACTCTGGAAAATATATGTACTTTCTAAAAATATCGGTTGAAAAAAATAAATAAATAGATAAATATTATATGACATACGTTGATTGAAAAGATACTGTATCATATTTAATTACAATTTTATATTAATTGAATAGATTACTTAAAAAAATAGATAACTTGAATAGAACAAAAATGTGCGTGTATTACGCTTGAATAAAGAATGCTGTTAATAGAATACACGAATAAATATCCAATTACAACAATTACCAAATGGTAATATGATTTTGATGTACGAGTATCCATTTTAAAAACAAAAGTTTAAACAGTTTAAAAGATTACCTCTTTTGATTCTCGAAAGAGCTTTACTTTATTTAAAAGGACAAAAAAAGAAAAGAAAACGTGTCAAAGCTCTTTTCAAGAATAATACATTTCGAACTCGGAGTCATTACGTCATAAAATCAATAAAATCGGTCTTTTGATTGACTTTGATAGTTATCTTAATGTACTCACGTGGCTGTTCCGGAACACACGAGTAAGTTTTGTGATATAGTATTTATAATAAAGTATTATAAAAATAATAAAGTATTTGTGCGGTAGAATTCAATCTTGGGTTCAAGCATAATTGTTGCGAAAGCACGATCGATCGTGTTCAAGTGGTGATCGAAGCTTGCGATGTTGCGATGATCGAGCTATACGTTAGTCGGTTCCAGAATATGCGGTTATGCTCGGATCAGCAATTTTACCATTTGGGACCTGACTACTCGTGAAGTGACGATCACTCCGTTGCTTTGATTTTTTAATAATAATAATAATAGTATTAGTAACTAGTACTAGTGGCAGTGTAGTATACAAAGTAGAGTCACTGTAAGCCCATGGGTCTCTATATGTAGCAATCTCCACGTGGTGAGGTGGTACTTGCAATATATCAAAAGCTTATGGTATGCAAGTACTATCAAGCGAATGGTTGCATATTTCAAAAATATCCTTTCAATATAATTCCAACTAAACATTAAAGTACTTACAAATTACATATCAGATAAATTGGTTTGATATATTAGAATTCTATAATAATTTCTTAAAGAAACGCATAGGAAATGTTTTTTATCCTACTTAACCTCGCCATCTTTTCTAATTATTTCGATTTATTCTTATGAATTATTATATATAAGTATCGGATGGGATCCATGGGTGGACCCTTGGGTGGGGCCTTGGGCAGGTATCCTTTTTTCAATAGGAAAAAATCGTCCTGTATTTCCTGGGAATTCGGATTTTAGAGTAGAGTCACTGTTAGCCCTTGGATCTCCAGATGCAGTAACCTCCACGTGGTGAGACGTGGCTCGGTATTATTTGCAATATATCGAAATCTAAATCTATAGATTATATAATGCAAGTACTACCGGGCGAATGGCTGCACATTTACGAACCGAAGTTGACACATATAAAACTTTAATATTATTTTAGCCACATGGAGATCTATGAAATATATCTTATACATATATGAAATAAAAAGTTCGATATACATTGTATGACATTTTTATCGTCGATTAGCATCGATTGTGCGCGCGAGCACCATGTTATTGGCGTGCTTTGTAACATACCATAGCAAATGAAAGTGACGAACGGATTATCTAAAAAAAAATAAAATAAAAAAGCATGACATTCTCACAATTTATAAATATTATTTTTCTTACCTTCGTAAACATTTCGTGTGACGCTGCAATAATTCCATTCATGGAAAAAGTCGTTGGTTTCAGGCTTGCGGCCATAAGCAAGAGCAACATTTTTCGCGTTTTTATAGATAATGCATCAAATGGAATTTCACAACTTTGTAAATGATAGGATGTTTATATGTATTTAACGATATGGAAGAGGAAATACGTACTCACGAGTCGTGAGTTTTTAAAGGACTTACCATTTCGTTAATAAACCGGTGCTATTGTTTATCAACTTTTGTCCAAGATAGCAATAAATGTATGTTATAAGCAAATTTGCGGAAATGTAGATTGAACGTTTCAACGTATCGTATATATTTTCCGTCAAAGGTAAGAACTCGAATAACTGCAAAACAAATGTTTCAATATCTAAATTATAAAAGAAGAAAATAATGCGATATTTTTTCTTTTTCTGATGCTATGCCTATATCATTTTACGCTTACTCAATAACGTTACTTACGTAAAGATAATCTATAATAATGAATCCCATTGCAAACAATATTTCGATGAAGTATATTCTAATGTACACCAACTTTAATAAGGCGACGAAACTTTAACAGCGAAAGAACGCGTATTATAAGATTAAAAATTTACATTTAATAATTATATACATTTGTTATAGTAGAAAATACAAACTTGATCGCATTACAGTGCCAATTTATGGCATCTACAATCCAATAATATTCCTTTTCACAAGTATTAAAAGGATAAATATACAAAAAACTATACTGACTTTTTTGAAATGGTCTCTCTAGCTTTATACTGTAACGATTGATTAAATAAAATTTTTTTGAGTGAAGATATCAATTTTTTAAATTATCATACTTACCTAATGATATTGAACAAAGCGCAGGCATGTTGCGCGAACGATAAAAACATTGAATAATTTGCTACACCCACGGTACATATGATGATTGCTGCTATGAATTCAAACAAAATGGATAAATAGTAATGTATACTGTTTTTTAAGAAATATTCAACGCGAATTGGTAATATTAATTTCATATCATCGATGACGTCGAAGGTGTAGAGTAGACCGTATAAAATGGATGGAATCATTAGAAAAGCTATATAAAGATAACAGACGACTGAAATGTCAAGAAGAATAGCTTAATCGTAAAATAAAGTTATTATAAACATTCGATGTTAATAAGAAAAGAAAAAGAAAGAAAAGACAGATTATGTATTTTTTGTGTACCAACGTGCGATCGACGTCAACAGTAGTTTGCTTTCAATGGCGTACTTTCGCATTATTGTTAATTCTTGCTGCTCTGTTAAACCATTCAAATCGTATCTAATACGACGAAATATAGCTCTTACCTGGAAATCAAACGTTATTTCGTTTTCCCTTTATTCTTTTATATATCGTCATAACAAATGCAATCCACAATGTATGTATAATTAATGCGAGAAATTCACAAGGGACGAATAATTAATTAAATGTACGAACTCTGGTGGAATTGTAGATCATATTGCAATAACACAGGAAGAAAAGTGAGGAGGGCAAAAGTGTTTGCATCAGTTCAATAATCAAATCCATTTTCAACTCCATTGTAAGGAATATGATGGCCTAAAGTTAATGATAAATTTTTCATTTACGATTCTTTTTTAAAAACGAAGATCATTTATTATCTATGGTGATGTAATAATTCGAACTTCCTTTTTCAATAGACTAGATTTATATCGCTTAAACTTCTAATCTCACTCAGATTGGTGTAAAATATATCAACGTGAAATGAAACAAATTCCAAGATAATTTACGTACATGTTTGCAACGTCAAGTGATTTACCTGAGATAGAATGCTTATAGTTAAGATGAAAATTACGAAAGTAACACGTAACAGTCGTTTCGATAACTTTTGATAAGGCCATAAACCAATAAGCGCTAACAATCGATGATTGTAAAGGCAACAATATTTTCTGAAACGATCTGAAGCTCTCAAAGTCATACTCGCATCTATTCAATCATTACGAAATTTACAATCGCGCATGATCGCAATATCCCTTTCGAGTTGTTTCGTTAAATATTCCATAATAATTGTTCATTAAAAATTTATTTGTAGGGGAGGATAGGATAAAAATTATGCGGAAATGAAGGGAACAATACTCCCTTGCTTGACATCACCGACATCGATCCATAATTTTTCTCCCCCAATATCGATGTCCCCTAGTTATACCCAGTACTAGTAGATTTAGTATTAGTAAGAAACAGGTGTAGTTTCTCAGTAATTAAATGACTTGCTGCAATACATTCATACTTTACAATATTCTTTACCTTGTAGAAGATTAGAGTGTTATTAGATTAAAAGTACTATTTACTGGTCGTCAGTATACTTTTGCATGTCGAAGGAAACGTATCATTATGGAAGGAAATTTAACAAGTACTCGATAATTACAGTATTAACAATTGTGTACGTATTCTTTTTCTATATAACGTGATATAATATAAAAATTATAATATGTCCGGTGTTCATGAAAAATGAAACTTTACAAATTTTTATTACGGAAAGATGACGGTTTTGAGAAAAATTGTATCGACAAGAGTTAATTTGATTTCAAGGGAGGAAGATGTTACTGGCAATCATTATTTCTTATTTAGTGAAAAGTTTCAAGTTTTTTCTCTTCCCTTTTCTTTTTCCTTTTTTAAATTAATTACTTACATGACGATACACTCGACAAAACACGCGTGTGCTGTTATAATAATTGTTTCAACACACAAGATCGAAAGAATCAAATGGTAACGCGTTCTATTTTTCCACAAGTATTCAATGCGAAGTGGCGATACTAATTAAGTAGCTGTCTTCGTTACATTGGGATCGTATAGAATTCCTTATAGTATGTACGGGAGTAATAGAAAAACAATATTAAGATAAAAGATGATTAAAATGTAATATAATAATAAGAATAAATATTATACATAAATTTGCGATAAATAGAATTTATTTTTTTACTCTTACACGCGATCGTTAATGTACACAATCTATTATCTTTAGTATGTTTTTGCATGATCATCAACTCTCATCGCATCCTCTAATTTGATCCAACACTTTAGTTGAACGATAATTAATGTAAAAGCAAAGAAATAAATAATTCAAAGGGAATAAAAACTTTCAAAAGCAATATTGTACTTTAGTTCAAATGGAAATAACAAGACGAGAAACATAAAATTGGCTCGAATGTCTGCATCAATTTGATAAACAAGTTCATTTTAAAATCTGATCGCGACGTAATGAACGCGCATATCTTAATAGTAAGTAAACGAAAAATCTTGATTGCTAAATTCGAATATAAAACAAACGAGGTTTCTTATCGTCTTCGATTTAATCGTATCAATTTAAAAATTTTTTTTTCATTAATATTCTTTTACTAGCAAATTAAATATGAAGGAGAATAATGTGTACAATTTATTAGTTAATGGAGTTACATGGATATTGGAATGATAGAAGGGGAAAGAAACATTAGAAGGATGTTTTGTTAAATTTTTGTAAATTATCCACAGCACATATCAATTAATTATTAATTATATTAAGATCTATAGTGAGCATGGTGAATGGTTTGTTTTTCCATATAGTCAGCATATATTTATTTTTATTAAATAAAAAAAACAAACTTTATTAATTGGGCAGAATTTTTTAACAATTTTTAAATTATTTCGTTTATAATTTTTTGAGCTTATTTCAAAAAAATTTAATCTTTACTTTGAACGATAGAGGGTATTAAGATGAACGTAAATAAAGATTTTCGATATTTATGTAGCGGCTTTGTGATATTAAAAAAAAAAAAAATAACGAAAAAAAGTTAAAATATCAGAGGCGCGTTACATCCCCGTTTTAAACTTACCTCTAACTCATTCCATTAATCAGTTCGTTAAGATATTTTTTTAAAGATGTATTTTTCTTAGTATCCTTCAATTGAATAGCACTGATGTCGTTAATAAACCTTTTCTTGAGAATAGAATATACTGATTTCGCTGCTTGAACGTTGAAATTTCACGTTTTTTGAAGCCTTCTTTTTGCGATCCATTTTTTGAGCTAGAAATTAAGAACAAAACAAAAAGAAAAAAAAGATTGTTGAACTCCAAAGATGTTCCTATCGAACGTTCAAATATGTGACGTTTTGAAATATGTGACGTTTTTGACTTTTTGATTAAGACAAAATAAGCTTTAGTCTTCTAGTGTATTTCTTTAAAAATAAATATAAAAAATGTAGGTACTCCTTTACTATACTATTATATGAAAACTATACTAAACTCCAACCAGGCAACAAATATCGTTATATTTTTTTATTCAACAAATTCTGATATATTTTTCTCAATGACGAGAGTCAGGTGTACCAGTTAAAAACCAATTTCTAATTGGCTCTCGTTATTTTCCATAATTTTTCTTTTCTTCTTTCGTAAAGATTTCGCAAATAGGTTGGGATAGGTGAAATAAATGAACGGACATCGATGTAATTAAATAAGAGATCTGCATTTTACAAAGCAATAAGTTACACGAGAGTTCTTACACGAAATCAAAGATCCGACTCGAGTCGTGGCTTTTTTGTTTGTTTCTTTTTTTCTTTCTATACAAACGAAACACGGCAAAAAACGCGATCCAGATTTGCAATCTCGCGTTTATGCGGAAAGCATGTCGGGATATACATATATATTTATATATAAATATATAAATATATATATATATATATATATATATATTTGTGTATACATATATATATATATATATAAATATATATATATGTATATATATATTATATATATATATACATATATATATATATACATATATATATATATATATATATATATATATATATATATATATATGTATATATATATTTATTTTCTGGATGGAAGTAAGGCTTTTTTTCGTGTGACGATTATTTTCTAGTTCAAAGGGTGCTCTGAGGTATATATTCTTTAAAATTTCATGCACTTTGCCATTTGACAATAGTATTAAGAGTCTCAGAAATTAAAAGTTATTTGATTTCGCTTGGAAGACTGAAGGAACGATATCGTTCGTTCGTGTAGAAGACTATAGTCGGGCAAAGTAGCACCAATTATGCGCGAACAAGAAGAAAGAAAGAAAAAAAAGATGGAAAGAAAGAGAGAGAGAGAAAGAGAGAGAAAGAGAGAGGAGAGAAAATGAAAAGAAGAAGACACGTTCAACCACGACGTCGAAGCATTACGGGTATTATACATTTTTATTAGTTTAGCACCTACTTACTCGCTGCTATCATTTTTTTTTTGGATAAGCCGCGAGAAAAGCCACGAGAGAAATCGTGAAAATTGTTGACTCTTGTTCGCGTACAATCACCGGGAGACTTTTTTCGCAGCTTAATTGTTAACGATACGAATTTTCCTTTCTCTCTTTGTATTTTAATTATTATAATAAGACGAATCATCGTTTCGAATGGTTCGTCTACTTTGATTCCCTTTTCGATAATTTTTTATTTGCTATTACGACGAAAATAATACTTCGGACACTTTTATGCGACCGAGCGACTTTTTCCTAGTCACAATATGTCAATGTAGAAAACACGAATGTGTGTGTGTGTGTATGTGTGTTTACGTGTGAATGTGTACGTGTGTAATGTGTACGATCGATGAAAGTTTCGTTTCTTTGATATTTTATTTTTTTCTCCATTCACAACGGGTTTCGAGTTTAGTTCATTCGCAACTAGTCTTCGTTCGTGTGTCCAAAAACTTTATACGACGATCTCTTTCGATCGGTGTCTCATTAGATAATGATGGATCGTCAGAACACCGAACCGATCCTTTTCGATCGATCGGTTCTTCTTCGTCTTCTTCGGACTCTAAGTCCGATGTTGCTCCGGATCAATCACTGAAAAAGAAAAAGCAAAAACACGTAATAAATAAATGAATGAATGAATAAATATAATAGATAACGAAGGATAGAAAATTTTTCTATACAGGTTGTTCCGTTTCAATCGATCCAAATGAATTATATTGAAATCATTAACGGCACCAAACAATTCTAAATCTTTTCATTTATAATCTAAAAAATACTAAAAAATATTCTTCTATAAATATTCTATTTAGATCAGATTAAAAGAAAACGTATATATATATATATATATATATATATATATATTTTTTTTTTTTTTTCCATCAAATCCAACCTGTCGCTGTTTTCACTGGTCGCTTCTTCGCTACAATCCAAGTCTAGTTCACCCTGTATAGCACTTTGCAAATCGTCTATTCTTTGAAGTGCTAATCTTAGATCGTCCCGAGCGACCTTAGTTTCAGCTTCAGCAGCCTCCAAAGACTTTTCTAGCTCGCGTCGTGCGCGTGTCGCTTCTTGCTCGCGAGCTAACGCGGAACTCGCTTCTTCGCGAGCATCGCGCAACGATCTTTGCAATCTCCTTGCCGTGTCTTGTGCCGTCTGTTCCTTTGTTCTAAGCAAAGCCGTCTCAGTTTGAAGCTTCTCGACGCTCTCCTTGAGTCGTGCTATTTGAGTCTGAAAAGAAAAGAAGAAAGATTACGACGTTAATAAACTTTCTAGATATTAAATCGATTCTTCGATTTGTTTAATCGAGAAACGATTAAGAAAATTATTACCTCGAGGCGGGCTCTCGTTGTTTGTTCCAATTCCAATTTACTTTCCAATTCCTTTGTGCGAAATTCTAACCGTCTCGTAGCAAGACTATTTGCGGTTGGATCACCGAGTTGTTCAACGGATTCCAATCGTTGACTCAATTCTGATAACTGATCTTTCAACGACGACTTTTCTGCTTCAAGCGCCGCGATCTGCACCTGAGCTTCTTGCAATTGTGCCTGCTCTGCGGAAACTTGTTGAACAGCGGCTCGATACTTTTTCAATACCTTTAAAAAATAAAAAAAAAAACATAAGAGAGAAAAGAAAATAATCAAAGTAAATTAAGATAAATAAATATTTTTACGAATTAATATTTATAAATGTTGAATTACAGTGTTCTTATTCTTGATTATTAAATGTTGGAATTAAAAAAGAAATAAATAATAAAAAATTAAATTGAAAAAAGTTTGGATTTAAAATATTTAAATTAAATTAAAAGTTTATTAGTTCAAAGAAGCTTACTTCAGCGAGTTCTTCTTCATTTTCCTCGAGCTGAGAGAGGAGCTCAGATCGTTCACGATTAGCAGCATTAGCACGATCCTCGGCTTCGGAACGTAGCCTCGTAGCTTCCTCCAAAGTAGCTTGCGTCTCGTTCAAATCTTGTTCCAATGCTTGTTTAGCTTTGACAGCCGCTGCTCTGGCACATTCAGCGTCTTCCAATTGATTCTTCAATTGCCTCAAAGCTGCTTTACCAGTCGAATCACCTTTCGATCTTTCCAGCATTGTTTGGGCATCTCTGAGCAATGCTCTTGTCCTCTTTAGATCTCTTTTTAATCTTTAACATTTTCCAAAGAAAAAACAAATTAAATGTAATACACATGTAGCATTCAAATGGAAATGGTTTAAATAAAACGTGTTATTTAAATATAAACAAAAATAATTTTCAAGCAAAAAATAGTAAACCTTTGTGTCGTTTCAGCATCAACAGCACGATCGGCCCTATCCTGTTCCTCTATGGCTACCAATCTTCGTTCCAATTCGTGTTTCTCTCGAAGAAGTATCGTTCGTTCCTCGTGCTCGTTCTCCAATTGAGACTCCAATGCTTTAACCTTTTTAAGTGCATTTCCACGTACATCTTCCAACTCTTCGTCACGTTGCTGCATCTCTTTTCGCATCTCTTTACGTTGTTGTTCAATACTCATCTCGAGTCTTAATTTTGCCTGTTCAAGTAGCTGCACCTGTCCAGCCAAATCATCGAGCTCCTCCTCTTGGTCCTTTGCGCGTTTTTCCAACTCGTGTTTCGCTTTCTTCAATTGAGCAACCTCTTCTTCCGTTTTACCACCGAACGTTAATTCCTCCAGTTCTTGACTCAACGTACGAAGTCGTTCTTCCTTCAATTCAATTTCTAATTTTGCGTCCTACGAAAAAGAGAACGTATTCAATTGATATCTATTACATACATTATTTATTTGATACCAGTAATCTCCTCGTTGGTACGATACTCACGCTCAAGTTTTGTTCTATCGTGAACTTCTCAGCGATCGCAATCTCTTTTTCCCGCGCCAATCTCTCCCGTTGCGCTTTTTCTTGCCTGAGATCGTTCATCAAGTTTTGCGTTTCCGAATCAAATCTGAAGAAAATAAAGACTGCCGTTGTTAACCGTCTAACAGAATTTGTTTTATATCTTAGCGTACAAACTATTATTTTTTTTATTATAATCAATAGATATTAATCCACATCCATGTCTTTATATTATTAGAAACGTCAACAAAAGTATAGCTACGCATTTAAGTGAATCCTGTGTTTCTAATCATCTATCCAATCGTCCTACATCGTAATACGACAAACGCCATTAAATTCGTCGATATTAGAGGTGGGCCGAAAATACCAAAGGCGGAAATAGGACACGTACGCCAATGTGTTAAACAACAATGAACGAACGTGATACAAACGGTAACAAGATAAATGTAGTCAAAGACGAAGAGAAATGATTTGAGGGAATATGTCTTTGAATTTACGTTAATCATTGTACCCAACTATTTTTACAATCACCCATCGCGATTTATAGCCAAGCTGGATACGATCTCAAAGTCTGGCAGGAGTGCCCTCGCGGCGCTATTGGCCTGGCGCCAAGCCAGAAACACTTGTTGCTACGGAAGAAATGAGAATAGAGCGAGCCACCTCCCAATACTAGTCGTCTCTCGTCAAAGTATTAACAGAGAACGAAACGCATCAGTGGGAAACCCAGATACGATCTTCTGCTAGTTCTTTATTTTTCTCGGCTTTCCGACTTCGTGGAAATTCTACAAAGTAGAATCGTGACGATTTACGAGCTATTAAGTTCCGGCGTTGTAACTTGCAAAAGAGTGTTCTCACTATTATTATAATCGTTACGGCTATTGTACTAATCGTTATTGACAAGCCGTGCACGTTCATTTTCGAGAATTCAAACAAACCAATAACCGATAAGTTAAAGCCGTCGCTTTTAGATCGTTCTGAAACATGAAAATCAGGTCCTAACTCACTTGCGTTGTTTCTTCTCCAAAAGATTATTTCTAGCTGTTTGTTCTTCCAACAGCAATCTTAGGTCATGCATTTCACCGTTTAACTTTTGAACTCGGCGTTTCCATTGACCTACGACCTGACGTTGTTCTTCGACTTCTTCATAGGCATCGGCCAGCTGAGGATATATGTAACGAGACTCGGTAAGGCACGTACAACTATTATCTTGATTGAATGTTCATTTATTTAAAGCCATGAAAGATGAGAAAACGTACCTTCTTCTCCAATTGCTTCTTCAGGCCAACCAATTGTTCGAGATCGTCTTCGTGCTGTTGAGCCATCTTTCTCTTGGTAAATTCGAGTTCACGAATAGCATGTTCGTAGCGTTGCCTATAGACACCACCGTCTTCGCCATCCTCGCCATCGGACGCGACGCCGTTCAAATCAGCTGCTCTCGCGTACAATAATTCCATTTCGAGTCTTTCAGTAGTCTGCTGGAGATTCTTATTGGCCTCGGTAACATCCTGGAGTTCTCGTTCTAATCTCAAACGTTCCGATGTTTCCGCATCGATCCTCTCGGCCGCTAACGTAGAGGTTGAGTGTTCTTCCGCGAAGTCGGCCGTCATTTCACTCAACTGCAATAAAAAGATATATTCGTATATTACATTTGTCGCAACGTAAAAGAAAGAAAAAAAAAAAAAGAAAAAAAAAAAATTGCACTCTTACGTGTTTCCAAAATATATGACAATTATCTTCACCCGATATTCATGTAATCTCAAAGAATTACTTCGATACGATAATAATGATTGGTAATTTCAAATTAAATCAGAGTTATAAATATGAAGAAATGTTCATCTTTAATAATTAACTTGAACTGTTCGAAGGTACCTCATTCCCAGGACCATCCGACAGTGTCCTATCTTCCGAAGCCCTAGAAATACTTCGCCTCGAGGAGGGACTCTTAGTCATACTGGAAGACCTACTGAAGTATTGATACCCTTTGATCATGATATTCGTAGCACTCTGACTTCTTCCCATGTACGCTCTCGAATTGTTTCGTGTATTATTGGAGATGGATACACAACTCTCATCCAAATCCTCCTTATGGCCAAGACTTCGCCATTCGTCCATGATATGATCGGTACGTTTAAGAAATTGCGATATTCTGTTGGAAAGATATGAGGAAGCTGTGGCAGGTTCAAGATGGGAGGCCGTTGGTCTGAAGGATTGTCTGACTCGTTGCTTATCACAGCCCAGAACGAAGTTAAGACTAGCATCAAAGACGACAGGTGCTTGCTCCTTCGAGGCAACATCCTCGTTGGGCAAGGAAGACACGCTGTTTTCACGTGGAAATGTTCGACGTGGTGGTACGGAAAGTGACGTTGAACAATCCAAGCGAGAATAAGCTCTGGAGGAAGTTAACGAAGGTGACCTTGTGGCCGATCTGGCGCGATAAGATAGACTAGAAGAGATACTATTAGAAGGTGACGGACTTCTCGTGATCGAATTCAAATTACCAACGATGTGTAATCTACTATTTGGTCTTTTGGTTTGATTAACGATGATAGGTGGTAAGGGTGGTCTCTTTGTTAAGTTCCCAAGGCATTTACTGGTACTCGGAGAATTTACCGGGTGTCTTTCGATCGATTCATCTTTCTTGTCCTCCGATATACCATCAATGTTAGATTCGAGCAGATTGTGACTGTTTGGTGTCATGTTTTCCGAGAATGTTGACGATGGTACCGAAGGCATTTTGACAAACCGTTTTTCCTCTGTCTTTTTTTCTCTCTTTTTTTTTTTTTTTTTTTTTTTAACTTTAGCTGATCGTTCAAATAGGATCACAATGAAGCTTGCCGTGTACGTTCGATCTTTGTCTTTGCATGTTGCTCTAGGTGAGAACTCTTCCTTTTCTTCTAGAGAGCTCTCGTTCGAACGGCACTCGATCGTTCGATTACGTGTCGAAGAGTCGCATCTCGTTCGGCGGATTGCGTAACGTCGAACAACTACAACGCCCGTATCGAGAAAGCGTCACGGTGCGACTGGCCTCTTCCTGGGTCAGCCGATCCGCGAAGAGAGAAAGAGAGAGAGGAGATACGCGTCCGGGGTGTCTGTGTGAGGACAAGGCGAGGGAGGAGGAGGAGGAGGAGGCGGTCACCTCCGAGTTATTCTAAGTGAAAGAGCGAGCGAGCGAGCGAACGAACGAACGAGCAAACGTGGAGGCAAGGAAGAAGAGGATGAAAACGTGCGACCAGCCGAATCTCTGGCTATTCGCCAACTTCTCTTCGGGGATTCGTGAGAAAAGAATCTAAACGTCGATCGTTCGAGCTGACCCACGTTCAACGTCGAGTCTTAAAAAGATACTCGGTTAACAGGCAAATAAGTGGACATTACCAATCGGTTCGCAGCTGATAAATATACTTCCAAGATAAGTTAAAAATCTATTATCTACAGGGTAATTTAGAAAAGTTCTCTAAGATTCTATTAAAATTCATAGGAGCCTACAGTTCGTCCGATTTATCGAATAAATGCATTGACTGTGATACTGCTCCAGTTACATGTTCATTATAAAAATTCAAATTGCCACATGTCCTAACATTGGCTCCCATATTAATAGGCCTAATTGTACGATTTTTCACGGATCGTTTAGTTTTATCCCAGATATCCTGAATAAACGGACTTTGCTCTATTGGTTTCTCTCGACATACATCTGCTCGACTACAACTAACTAGTGTAGGAAATGCGTAAAATTATACAAACTTGATATCCTCGGGTGTAGGCGTTTAACGATGCGGAACATGTGCTTCCGTTTATAAAAATTTGCTTCATTTTTGACCTAACAAAAACATCCACTTCGATTTTAATTCCGTCACAGGAGTCCTGTGTTAAAATTCTCAACGTTTCGTAATCGAAGAACGAATAGACTTTGAATTAGGCGTGACTATGTGATCGAAGAATCGCTATTGGGTTCTCCTATCTAAAATTCTCTACGTTTTGTAATCGAAGAATGAATAGACTTTGAATTAGGTACGACTATGCGATCCAAGTATCCCTATTGGATTCTCTCTTACCTAATCGATATATATTATATATCAGACGCACAATCAAGATGGACGTTTGTTTCCAAAATTGTGTGCTAAACACATCCGATGAGTCACTGTAACGATATTATAATTTCGACGTGTAGGTTTATGTGGGTCATAACCGAGTCGTACCGATTCGTTAATGTACCTCGTTTACTTGGACTTTTAATCCAATCCGTGAGGCTGGTTATATTGTGGCACGCACCGGAGCGTACAATTAACCTAATTATACGATTCGCGTGTAATGAACGGCTGAACGGGAGATAGTTTTCACTAATATGAACCTAAACCAGTAGTATGAAAAAAGAACTCGTTACTACTTCGACAGATCGCTAACATCATCATCATTAGCAAATGCTTGATATTAATCAAGGAGTTGAGAAAGTGAAAATCTTGATTAGCATGTTGTAGTAACAATTATTGCCTTCGAGTATATTCCTGACGATGGTAAGACAAATAATTTATCAAGATCAGGCTCATAAAATCTTACTAACCTTTGCCTCGAGTTTATCATTATCGTGCTTAAGATGATTCCGTTCCTGTTCGAGCCTCTCGACTTTCGCCCGAAGTACCTCGAGTTCTTCCTGTTGGTAAGAAGATAAAAAAAAATATATGTATGTGTATATATATATATATATATATATATATATATATATATATATAAATCTACGAGAATAATATTTTTATCGCGATAAAAATATCTAAATGAAATTAAATAAAATTCAACGATTATTAGGGCAATCGAAAACACAATAAAACCATATATCTTTTTATGTATATAGATGTGTATATATGTTTGCAAAGGAGACATTGCTAAATGCAGATGTTGGAGGGATAAGCCTACTCGTACACACACATGATTAGCATTTTTTCTCACCGTTCTCGCCTTTAACTGATCCTCGGTCCGATGAACATTTAAGAGAGGCGCGACTTTCACGTACAATCTCCACCATGGCCATTCTCGCACCGACATCAGCTTCCTCACATTCCTTTGAATACATCTCACCGCGAGGTCTTGCAGCTGCGAGAGGATAAATAACATTTTATTACATATTATGTAAATGAAAAATCATTGAACGTTGCAAACGTGTATGATTCTCGATCAGTTATGGGTCAAGATCAACAACGTCCGGTACTATACGTCAACGTATAAAATTATAGATATTAGAAAAAAAAAAAGAAAAAAACGGATAAAAATGAATATATAAAAAGGTGAGTGATAATTGAAATATCTTTGTGATTAATTAGCTTGTTTAAACAAGTAAAATATCTATGTAATCTGTTATTTTTCTCGAATCTATATAGCAATTATTTATATATATATATATATATATATATATATATATATATATATATATATATATATAATGAATAATGTAAGTTTCTTTAATTAATTTTATATCAAATTCGCTGATTACTAATTGAATATTATTTTTTTTTTTTTTATAAATAAAAACATTTGTAACTTTTCGTTAACACGATATCCAATTACATTGTTTTTCTAATAATAACGAAATATATCGCTAAAGATTATTATTAGAAACAGGACTTAATAGGATTTTGTTAATGGAAATGGGGTCGAGAAGTTATGACAAAATTATATATCGAACTCGTTAAAGATTGCCGATTACCTTCAATGTGTTAAGTTTTCGACGAGCAAGATATCCTCTGCATCGTGCTTGAAGGAGGATGATATGTCCAGTGAGCTTCTCGTCTCTCTGAGCCTCCAATTTTTCTAAGCTCCCCGATCTGAAGAATATCTGTATAAAAAAAAAAAAAAAAAAAAAAAAAAATAAAATAAAATAAAATTAAGAGAACTTCATATCGGTTAAGAACTAGTAAATCATTGTGGACTGTTGGATAATAAACGTTCAACGAGACTTGCTTTTACGATGATTTGGCAAATTGATAATGATTAGAAAATGAGATTAAATTGTAGGAAATTATGTAATTGTAATTTTACCACTGGCACGACATATCAGTATTAAATAAACACCTACGCATTTCTATGTTAAAAGATACAAGATATTAAGAGATAATTTATTTTGAAGTTTCAATAACGCATTCAGCGAGCAAAACAAATTGAAAGACATCTGGCATTTCTTCAAAAGAGACATCTCGTGATACAAAACAACTTGTTACAGCTATAGGATAACTAGTAAGTACATTATTCATAATATTCAGATCATTCGACAATGTAAGAAATTCGTGCAATTTGTAATATGATATTTCCTGATAAAATCATAAAGAAAAAAAAAAAAAAAAAACAAAAACAAAGTATCGTTAATTCCCGTGATGTAACCAACGATCGTCCTAAACGTCCTTGTCATTGAACTGATAATCGAGTTTTAATACTTAAAATCGATTTAAACGTTAAACGCTAATTCGAATCTTTTGACTTAATTAGCGAGTGCTATCTGGCACAGTTGGTTTTACGGTGGCAATTCGATAATATCGATTGTTAAGCAATCCTGGACAGACCTGTCTACCAACGTTGGAACCAGTCGTACGCGTAGATCTGGGAGTTTTCCAAGAATCTCTGGATACTTCGTATCCACTGATAGTTTTGGACACGTCCTCTCTGCAACTATCGGTGGTACTAGCTTCGCTGGATGCCGTAGGATTATTTTTAGTAACCATAACGATCTCCTTTTTTTCCGGACGAACGAATCTGCGTACGACATGGGAAGACGAATCAAAGACACCAATGGTACGATCTTCTTCGTTACGTGGGATCTCCTCAAAGAATGATCCTCGTTCTTTCTCAAAGCTACCACGTAGCTGTTCACTCTGGCCACCATCTTTCCACTCAACTTCATTTTCGTTGCTAATGTGTCCACTATCCTCTGAACAATTACCATCCGACACGTAACCGTTGTTGTACTCACTGGCATTCTTCGATTCTTTATTATTTTTCTTCAAGTTCGACTCGATCGAGGAATAACCCGGTACCAAGTTGTTCTTCGTTTTGATCCATGGATCACGGGAGTTCTCGTTTGTCGTTGACGAAGATTCAGCGTTCTTGCAATTAAAGAAATTAACCAAATGTTCGATCTCCTTCGTTCTCTTGCCCTGGAGCTTTTTTTTATTATCTAATGTATCATTCGAGGTTACGATTTTCTTGATCTCCTGTTTCTCTTCTTTGATATCCCTCGACTGCCGTTCCCAGTTACACCTTAGTTCCTTTATATTTCCAGTGCTTTCCTTTTCGATCGTCGTTTTATCCATTTTCTTCTTATTGCTATCGGATAACTTCATTTCGTTACTTACCATAATTTCTCGATTCTTCGACGACTTTTCGCTGTTTTCGAGGACACCGTCAACTCGATCGACGGAATCGATCATTTCTTTTATCTCTCCTTTGTCGGTTCCGTCCATGGTCGTTGGTCCGTTATCGTTATCATCATCATCCAACTCAGCCATCAAACGAGCTGCTCGTTCCTCGAGATTAGTTCCAATTCGAGGCGAGGACTCTTTCTTATACAAAGCTCTTTCGCCAATTGCCTCCCGACAATTCTCATAAATTCGTTCGTCGATGGAACGATCGAGATCTTGCTCGATAACGTTCACGACGTTCGTTTTTGCTAGCCGAAAAAGCGTCGACTCACCACTGCGATCTACCTGCGATAGATCGGCGAGAGATCGACCCAAGTTAGACGTTCTACCAGCCAATAGTGGTATTTTACTTGGTCTTGAGCACAGCATCGTATTTAATGGCATATTCCTCTTGGACTGATTATTGCTATAAATCTCCATCTTTGAAGACGATTGAACGTTCCACATGCTGATCGATCTGTTCATGCTCTGTCTCTTTTTCATTGGTTCATCCTTTTTATTCTTCTCGTTGTGGATTTGAACGAGCAAGGGACTCGTCTCTTTCGGTACGTTCATCAAACTGATCGAACGATCGAGATTTTTCCTCAGGGCTTCCGGCTTCTTCGGTAATTTTGCAGGTGTATAAGTTAGTCCCTTTTTCAAGAGACTTCTGTCCTCCAGTATGGTACAAGATGATGACGATGACGATGATGACGACGACGATGACGATGACACGGTTGTTTTGACAGGTGACTTCTTTTTATCATTTTTCTGTGAGGACGTTACTTTTGTTGGACTTTCCGAAATCGCTCGTCGATTCTTGCTCAATATTTGTCCTCTTGTTTTCGATAGATCGACGTTCGGTGATGTAGCAACTCGAACTGAAGTTGTTTGTTCACCTTTGCCAGGTGTCCTTGAAGTCGAACGGTTAACTCGAGACGTTGTCTTATTGTTGTTATTTATCGTAGTCGATTCGTTCAACCGAGACGGATTTTTCGTTCGTGAATTTGTTTCCTTGCTGTTGCTCGTTGACATCTTAGAAATGTTCGGACTACTCTTCGCTTTGAGTAAACGCGAGCTCCCACTACTCATCCATTTTGTAGCGTTGTCTAGCATCTTTAAGGAGGCAATGTTAAAAGAAGAAAAAAAAAAAAATAGCAAAAAAAAAAAGAAAAGAAAAGAAAAGAAAGAAATAAAACTCCTGTCAAGGGATCCTCTTGTTTTCGATCAACCTTTTGCTTATAATTTTTTGTTGTTGTCGTCGTTGTCACTGATAAACCGGTCTTATTCTTGACTCGTCGAATTCCATTGCTCACTTTTTTCCTCCGAATTTATCTTCTCCAACATGGTCCATTTATCGCGTCGGACTATTCGTTATCTCTTTTTATTTCTTTATATTTATCCTAGTTTTTCTTTTTTGTATTTTTGCCTTTTTCTTTTTTTTTTTTTTTTTTAAATGTTCGTCCGTCTGAAAGAATCGATCGAGAGAATGAGAGATTCTTCCACGAACGAGCCGAGACTAACTTAAGTGCCGTAAAAGCTGCATAAAGGTGAGCTCGATGAGAAACGGAGACGTAACGGAAGGAGATATGCGATACAGAGAGAAAGGGAAATAAGAGGGGAGGGGGCTAGAGTGTGTGTGCGAGAAAGAGAGATAGAGAGAGATAGAGAGAGAGATAGAGAGAGAACGATTATCTTCAAGCCGGTTGCAGGGATCTTCGCGCTCGGCAAGATGCGGCCGAGGCATCGTTTCAATACCCGCTTATCATTTTCATTGAAAGGATAGTCTGTGTGTGTGTGTGTCTTTGCGTGTGGATAAAAGAGCTACCGATTCAGAATGAATTTCTATGTTAACAAAACAAAAAGAACAAAAAGAGAAGAAAAAAAATTAATGAAATGACGGAGTTGTTCGTACGTGTTTAAAAATTGCACAAAATTTATTATGACATGATTATCATCGTCGTCGTCATCGAAATTATTCCTTTTTTTTTTTTTTTTTTTTTAGATGTCCATCGTGAAATTTAACGAACACGATCTTATTTATCGCTATTGTTAATAATTATAATATTATAGCGATATGCGTGATAGTTAACGAAAAACGATTACATTCGTCCTGCAAATGAGTAAACTCCATGGGCTCTGTAATAATATTTACCAAAAAACGTTCATCATAATCTATCGTAATTATGTATAATCGTGTATCTCATCGTAATTAATTCATGATCATGATTTTTGCTCGATCCATTAAAATCCATCGTATTTGTAAACGATCTTTTCGCGTAGAATAGAATAAATAGAAAAGGAAGGAGAGGAGGCATCACGATAGAAAACGTGTTCGATAAAGTATGGATTTATCTAAATCACTATAGTTCGTAGGAACTACGGACTCGTAGAGTTTCGTGTTTACGATAGGGATGTAATTATACGGCACGAAGAAGCTCTTATGGTTTGTAGAATGGTATGAGGCAACACACACTACGGCTTTATTTTAAAAGAAGACTTTCTTCGTTACTAGCACGGAGAAGCTAAGTTATCGTCGTGCGTTGAAAGGACCATCGTTATTCTTCAAGTTGCATTCAGCGAAGCTACGTCTAACCTACCATCATATACATTATAATCGTCATTAACGAGACTTTTCGCGACAACGCCTTTGCCTTCATCATAATAAGTCTATTCTCCTACATAACATCTGATTTATGTATTATCCCGTAGTCTAATTAAATTGATTATGCCGTGAAATTAAGAAAAAAAGAAAAAAGTTTGGACACTTTTTAAGATCGCACGAACAAATTTATTACATTTACGGATACCTTGAATTTTCGTTACGAACGAATTGAAAAAAAAAAAAAAAAAAAAAAAAACAAAATGATCTCAAATCATAATTGATTTTCCATTATCGATCCTTTGAATTTTTATAATGAATTGAATTGAGAAAAGATTATATCTCAAACAACGATTGACTTTTCTCCTTTCGCTGATCGACATTCTCAAAGTTTATCAAAGAAATTTCTAAATTTTATGTATTCTTCGAGCTCATGAATTCTATTAAATTGAACGATCGCTATTAACATATTTTCTTCGTCAATTGATATATTCGTTTGATCTATTGAACTAATTGTTGATTTTTATAGAATCTACAAATGTATCCCGAAACGAGATTCATTATTCCTCGATCGATATTTATAAATTAAAATTTGATTGGAAGCTGATAGATTTTCTCCTAACAGAGGTTAGATAAGATATGAATATACTAAAATACATATTTATTTATCATTTTCCATTTACTCTCGTAGTATCCGCAGAATATGGAGACGTTACTAGTGGTCCGGCAGGTACTTTACCCACAGCTCGATGATGTTTACCGTTATCGAAGCAAACAGGTACCGGTGGCCACAGACTTTCTTTCTCTCTCTCTCTCTCTCTCTCTCTCTCTCTCTCTCTTCTCCTCTTCCCTTTCTCTCCCGCCCCCTTCCTTTCTCTTGCAGGTTAATTAAGAAATCGACGACTCTCCATCTCTATCTCTATCCTTCTTTCTCTCTCTCTCTTCCTTCTCTATTCCTATTCAAATAGCACGGTCACGCAGGACACACGATAAATAATTAACGATTTGTCCCTTCGAACTTCCCCTTCGTTGTGTGTATCGAGCGATTTGGAATTGCGGTTTATTCATACGGTAAAGTAATCGAAAGTACCGGTTGTTGTTTTCCTAGTCGCATGCCAACTCGCACGATCGTGCCAAAGTGTTTTAATTCGTTGTTGCGACGTTCGATTTCCTACGATTGAAAAGATCCTCGAACGAAATCATTGAGACAGATAGACAGACGGACAGACATACATTCTGTGTTAAAATTCGATTCGTATTAGACGTGGGACAACATCTATCAATTTCAATTATTTTTATATCGACAAATATTATCTATATCATTTATCGAAAATTTTGTCTATCTTGCCTTTGAAATTTCTATTGAAATGATCGTCGAATAACAAGCGAAACGATCATTTCCGATGATTCCTTTCGTATAAATCTTTTCAAAGACGTTATTAATGAAACGGTTAAATGAACTTATTTATTAATCGATTAATTAAGAAATTAATTAATGTATTAATTAATAAATGAATCGTTCTAACGCACGGTATTTATTGTCTACCTAAATGATATCGTTCTCTCTCTCTCTCTCTCTCGATCGATCGATCGGTCGCAATCGATCACGAAACTTAATATATGTACATAAAATTTTGTATATGTATATATGTATATAAAATAATAATAATAATAATAATAAAAAAAATAAAACAAAATAAAAAATGAAAGAAAAATAATATAATACAAAGAATAATGTGATAAAACACTCGTGGCACAAGAAATAAATTCTTAAATCGAAGTCACAATGTTCCCGAACGTTTTCAAGTTGAAGAAGAATGGCGCGAAAGAGGCTCGATCGAGAGCAGAACGATCGCGAGGCCGATCGCGAGCATGACCAACGGAGGACTGACTGACTCGAATAGTGGGGCCTCATCCTCTTTTTCCTCCTCTTTCTCCTCCTCTTTCTACTCTTCTTCTTCTTCTTCGTCTTCGTCGTCGTCGTTATCGCTCTTCTCGTAGAAAGGCTCGCATGAGTACAAGTCAGGTGTACGTTTCTCAAGAGAGATAGAGAGATAGATAGAGAGAGAGAGAGAGATGGAGGGAGGAAGGGAGGGGGAAGGAGATAGAGTATCTCTTTTGTTTATTTGTAACATGTGCATATCAGTGTCTTTTCTCATCTACACAGATCTACACGATCGATGTTCGCGAAGGTAGACAACGCGACATGGAGACGAACAGCAACCATAAGATAGTTTTAATTTTCTTTTTCCCCTATTTTGTAAGAAGTACACACACACACACACACACACACACACACACACACACACACACACACACACACACACACACACACACACACACACACACACACACACACACACACCGTATTATTTATACGCGAAGAGGTTAATTAATTTTTTACTCAAGTTTTCTATTCAAGGTGAAATTATTCGAATGAATCATTTTGTTCGAGATAAATATTCAAATAAGATTAACATAAATAAAAGTACTATTAATTAATTTGCAATTGTCGTATAAATAAGGACGTGTATGTATATGTTTTTTTTTTTTTTTATAAAAATATCAATTTTAAGAAACTGTACGAAAAAGGAAATGTCAATAAAATATGAATCACGTGCAGTATATACCAATAATACATAATAATGCAAAAGTGTACAATAAATAATAATAATAATAATAATAATAATAATAATAATAATAATAATAATAATAATAATATATTAGAAAATATCAATAATTATTAATTGTGTCGAGTGTAAATATATCTTGATCGTATCAACATAATAACTTACATACGTATTAACAGTTATAAGTAGTGATGATACTGACATTCTACTACGAGCCACTATATAATTCAATTCTAATCGAGGACAAAAGACCAGTTCTAACTTTTTACGATCTCTTTCTTTTCGGAAAGGCATCGATGCGTCTACTAGATACAATCTTATAAAAACCACATATCTTGCAGCACATTCTCATCTAACGTGATACAAATTCTGTCGATGAATAAAAGCCAAGGAAGGAAGGGGAAAAAGAAACAAAAAAAAAAAAACAAAAAAAAAAGAAAAACGAGGAGGAAGAAGAAGAAAAAAAAACAAGACAAAAATAAAAGAAAACAAAAGATAAAAGAAAACAAAAGATAAAAGAGAAGAAATCACTTGGCGATCAATCGGATCGTACGTCAAAGGAACATGGAAAAACTCGACGATCTCTCTTGAATTCGTTGAATTACGTGGGGAAAACGTAAAACGGATAAGAAGAGAGGAGAAGGAGGTCGTCAGTACGTTCGCCTCTCGAACGATGCTGGTTAAGAGATTCTATGGTAGAGAGGAGGAATGATCTCGTGTCGTTGTTGTATAGAATCCGATCGATAGATCTCTCCAGGCTGACAGACGTCACCAAGAAATTCGACAAACGTTGGCTCGACGTTGCAGCCGCCATCTTCCACCTTCTCCTCCTCCTCCTCCTCCTCCTCCTCCACTTATTCTTCTTCTTGTCGTCCCGAGTTGCCCCTTTCGAAAGCGACCCGCCGTCAACGTCGTCGAGAATGCCTCGGCTGGCCTACTCAGACGGAACGGAGAAAGGAGAGACGAAACGAAACGAAGAGATGAGATGAGATGAGATGAGAGGAGAGAAGAGAAGAGGAGAGGAGAGAAGAGGAGTGGCGGAGAAGAGGGGAGGGAAGAAGTTGAGAGGTTTTACTGGAAGAGGAAAGACTTCTTCTTACCTCGTTCGACGATTCGCAACGATGTTATTGAATCATGAATTTTGTTTTGTTGTACTTTCGATTTTTCGCTTAAATTCGAACGAATTCATTTTCTAATAGTGATTACATTTCTAATTAAATTTTCTATAATGATTTTCTTTTCTGTAAACGTATAAGTCCATTGTAATTATTGTCGTTGTGTATCTATTGTTATTTTTTTTTTTTTTTCTTACACGAGATTCATCATCATCATCATCATCATCATCATCATCATCATTATCATCATTATTATTATTATTATTATTATTACTATTATTGTTTTTGCTGTCGTTGTTGTTATAATAATTAAACGTATCAATCAATAAACAATTCAATTAAATACCCGTAGTTAAACCTACACCAGGATCATTTGATTTCCTTATTGTAATAAGAACGACGATGGGATTTATATGAAACACAATATTGATAAGAAGAAAACTATTTAAAAGAAAAAGATAAAAAGTAAAAAAAAAAAATAAAAAAATACAAGAACAAATGACGAGGTTAAGGTTTTGAGTTAAGACGAGGGAAGAGAGTGATCAAAAAGAATGTTTGGTGTCGGATACTCTCTGGTTCTTCGTTAAATCTCAAGAAAAGATGAATAAGAGAATGAAACGAATAGCAGAAGAAGAAGAAGAAGAAGAAGAAGAAGAAGAAGAAGAAGAAGAAGAATAGGAAACAGGAGAAGAAGAAGAAGAAGAAGCAGGAGAAGAAGAATAGGAAACAGGAGAAGAAGAAGAAGAAGAAGAAAAAGAAAAGGAGAAAGATGGAGGAGGAGGAGGAGGAGAAAGGTAGCAGTAGCAGCGTCTAGCTGACGGCAATTAACCGCAGGGTGGAAATAAGGAATCCGAGCCCTAAGCCGATTTACTTGGTAAGGTAACAGCAACCAACAGCTCGAAAGCCGGCGCTCGCCAGCTAGTTCGCTCACCGACGTTTCCGCTTCCCCTCTTCTTCAAAGTGGCGAAGAAAAACACGACGTGTGAGAAACTCGTCTCTCTATTTCTCTCTCTCTCTCGACCGTCATACGTGCCCTCCTCATTACCGCACGTAAGTACCTTTCCTCGATTCTTCAAGCCTCTCTCTTTCTCTCTCTAGCTCTCTCTCTCTCTCTCTCTCTCTCTCTCTCTCTCTCTCTCTCTCTCTCTCTCTCTCTAGCTACCCCCCTTCTCTCTCTCTCGACGTGCTAAACATTAATTGGATTACGCCAAAAGCATTAGTTTTATTTTTCTTTTTTTTCTTCTTTTTTCTTTTTTTTTTTTTAAATGTAGCTATTTTTTTTTATCAGATATACACAAGTACACGTATGAGATTTCATGATTTACGACGGAGATTATAAGATTTGATTTTGATCATAATTAATTTCATCGTCTTCGACTTTCCAAAGAAATCACTCGGAGATTTGACTTTTAATCTAATTTCATCTCAATCGTCTTTAACTTTAATTTCAATTAATTTTCAATAAAAAACAATCTTCTATTTTCGTATCGAACAAAGCTGATCTCAAACAAATTCATCATCATTAATTTAAGAACCGAATCGATTGAAATTTAAATTAATCGAATTCGATGTTCATCATTTATCAAAATCGTATCACGTATTTAAAAAGGACCAATCTTTTTTTCTTTTTTTTTTATATATAATTTTGTTCATAAGGAGATAAATTTGAACAAAGATATTACGAAAGAAATCGTATGAAATTTCAATCGATACACAAGGAAAAATAATGGGAGGGGTTTAGGAGGGAGCATGTCACTGCACGCTTCACGATCTCGATCTTATACGTTCATCGTGCGAACCTGACCTACCACGTTGCTCGCTCGGATAAGCAATGGCGTTTCTTGATCTGTATCTAGTTTACGACTTGCACACACAAATGGTGACTAGTCGTTACCGTTTTCCAAGTAAACGTCAAACGACGGAATTTACTTGATCCTTTTAATTTCTATATCGAGCGATCTTTAACTCATCGACTTTTTACTATTTCCTAATGAGAATTAAATTATTCTATTTGTCATTATTATTATTATTATTATTATTATTATTATTATTATTATTATTATTATTCTTATTATTATTAATTCGTCATTCTGTCATCATTATATATTATTCGTATTCTTATACGGGATAAACATTATTATTATTATTATTATTATTATTATTATTATTATTATTATTATTATTATTATTATTATTATTACTTTCTTCATATTTTTCTTTTTAACCACAGGCTCGCGTGGTTTGCTTATAATGAGACGGGTTCTTTGCTAACTCGCATGTTCTTTTACTGCTATAATACTTTCTTTGCTATTACTACTGTTTGGAGTATGTCTACTTTTTGTATGTTTGCGTAAATGTACGCATGTAAAAGCCTAGAGTTTTGAGATAATTGGGGAAACTTTTTTTTTTTTCGTAACTCACTGTGACTGAAATAATGATTGGCACTATTGTTACTGTTTCTTGCTTCGGCAGGTTTTTTCTTCTTCTTTTTTTTTTTTTTTTTTTTTTAATTTTCATTTCTATTACTAACGTTGCATAATTCGTGATTTTTTTTTTCTTGTATGACGTTTGTGTCATTCGATATTGCGATGTCGATTATTATTATTATTATTTAATTTTATGGATATGTTTTCTTGGCTACAAAAGTCGTCTCGGTCCTTTAAGGCATTTTTGAGAATGAATCCGACATAGTGAATTTCCGTAAACATTATAAATAAATTGTACAATGAGAACTGGATTATTGTTATTAAAACGAAACTGAAAATAAAGGACTAGAGTATTGTGGTGTTATAATATCGATTCATCTATCTATTGATCCGTCTGAGAAAAAATTTCAGATAATATTGATGGAAATACTAATTGAAACGGATTGAAAAAAATCATGTAAATATGATATCAAGAAATAGTCATAATAGTTTCAATAATAATATCATCAATCGGGTTAATAATACAATATCCTAAATATATTAAAATCACACCAAAATATACAATAGTCTGTGATGACCAAAAAGTGCATCAGTCCGTAAAATCTTAAACGCGGGTTGCAGTGTAAATTGATTTTGATGAAATCCTGATATAAAACGTCGAGGAAAAGGAATAATAATAATAATAATAATAATTATCAACAACAGCAACAAGAACAAACTTTTATTAGATTTGTTCCTTTAATTTTGTCATAATTCCTTCATTAAAAAAGCCGTTCGTATTTTCGATCGACCTTGTGCATGGTATCGTTTCTCTCTTCGGCACCATAATTCGTAGTACATATTAGCTTCTGCCGATCATATACAATCTTCATTTATAATTCCAAACACATACGTATATACGTGTTTGAAGTGGCATGCGCGAGTACGACCAGCGGTCTCACTTCCGTTGCGGAAAGGTTACCCCGGATACCTCGAGTATCGAATTCTTCGAAGTACGCATCGAGTCTAGGCTACTTTCTTTAATATCCACATAAATTTATCGAACGGATAAATTCACTGGGGCATAATTTATGTTCTAAGATCGTATAATTTTTAATAAATCAATCGATAATATCCCTTTCTTTTTTTCACGTTATTAATTGTTTTACGAGTAATCCCATGTTACTCCATTTGTTTTTATTTATGAACAATTTCATATGAATTTTATTACATTAATTTGAGAGCTAATGACTTCCGGAAAATTCGCAATAAAAGATACAAAATAAATGATACAAAATACAGACATTATTATATTGCAGAGAGACGAGCATCGAAAGGAACGTTCGACTAACCGAGGTTATCGAGTGCAAGCCGTTGGTTTATATGCAGAGGGACACATAAAAGAGCTATACCAACGTCGCGTCATTACGCGATAACTGGGCATACGCACAAATAAACTTTGTCTATATTCGTTATGCCCTGACGTAATCATTACTCATATATACATGAAATATATCTCGTTTTGATGCTCATACCCTTCTGTTCCTGATATTTCTTTCGTTTTTCTGTGTAACCCTATTTTTCTATATATACAATATATATATATATATATACACACACACACACACACACATCATATTTCCTTTAGAAACCTAGGAACTTATTTCACCCATCTTTAATTATCTAATGGTATCTATACTTTTGAAATCGATAGAAATACAGAGGCAATATCAATAAATTCGTGCGATTACTGTAATTATAATTATTAAAAAAAAATAAATAAATAAATAAAGAGAGAGATATTAACCGAGAGCTATTCGTAAAAATCAAATAAATTAAGAGTAATAACGTGTGAATTGTTTTTCAAGTATGCGTTATTGAAATATACTGATCGTGGTAAAAAAATATTATAGCAATTTAATAGCAATGTATTATCTTGTTCTTTCTTTTTGTTATTTTTCTCGATTGTCAAATTAAAATCCTCGTTAAAATGTAAAAGAAAAAGAAAAAGAAAATAGAGAAAGAAGAAAATAATCGAGATAAAAATGAAAGAACGTCGTCGATCGAGGAGAGATTTATGGTCCGAGAAAACGACTTTGGCACGAGGAAGGCGCTTAGCCTCAGTGTCAAGGAAGAGGAAGAAACGAAAGCAAGTGCGGATGCCCACAGAAGAGACACGGTAGTTTGCACTGTTACTGGCTAACACGGCGACCATATCGCAAGAAAAAGTTATTTCTTCGAGCACGGTACCAGTTCTTTCATACAGAGACATTCACATAACTTAAGAGTTGTCGCGAACACCTTAAAGAGAAATGAAAAAAAAAAAAAAGGATCCTATCAATTAGACACAGCGAACATAATTACGGGTGGTTTTAGATCAAACCTTACGAATTCTCCTTACTCGTTATATCTTCGTTATAATTCAGTCAACGAACGAGTTTACTTTCGATCATTCGATTTCAATTACGTCAAATAGATCATTCGAAAGAAACATTTCGATTCAAAATGATCGTCGGTAGTTACGAAAACAAAAAAACAAAAGAATGGCTGTCAATGGACGTAACAACATCGAGGAATTATTTTCGTAACGATAATGAGACGTAAAAATGAGATATTCACAATTCAAAATTACGTCTTATTATGAAAAAAAAAAAAAGAAAAAAAAAAAAAGAAAAAAAAGAAAAGAGAGAATGAATTTATACTCACGAAAGAGTAAATAAATAGATAATAAAAAAGAAGGTTCCTTTTTTTTTGTTTTCATTTTATAAGAAATATGCGTGAGCAAACGACACGGTCGACGACTGAAGAAAGGTGCACTTTCGTGAATCGTAGGGCCAAGTATGGAAGGATTACCTGTTCTGACGAACAGAAAGTTAGATGAAGTGCAGTGGCACGAATGTGGGCCATGAGAAAGTCTTACGTGCATGTCCTTTTTTTTTTTTTTATTTCTTTTTTTCCTCTTCTTCGTACTTATTCGCATCTACTTTTCTCCATTTTGATAACCGAAAAATCCGCGAGCCTCTTCAAGAAACCGAAACTTTTAGAGCGACTAATGGTTCTTCGCTTTTGTCGTAAAAGCCGATATTTACTACCACTATGATCTACTCTTTCATAAAGGGGCGAGTACATTGTTCCATTCAACGAGACCGTAGCTTTTGCCTACCATGAGAACAAAAGTGTCGGGAAGAATTATTTGAATCGTACGATCGAGAGAATGGACTCCATCCATTTATTTCGTGAAATATATCCCTTACTCATTAATTTTAACAACATACAAATTTTCATTCAAAAATAATATCCTGTCTTAATATGAAAAATGAAATTTATCTTAGTGATGAAATTATTTAACAAATTTTCCCGACTTTTGAATTTGCTTCGATATCTCTGAGTGGACCGAGAAGAAAAGAGAATATATATTTTTTGTGAAATCTATCAAATTAAAAAAAAAAAAAAAAAAAAAAAAAAGAAACAAAAAAATTAAACGGGAAAAGATAATAATAATATTTCACGGTTAAATCGTTTCTTTTAAAGAATGTTATGAAAATGTTTGTATTAAATATTTACTTGCTCCTAGTAATAATAATGACGTATAAAAGTAAAATAATTTAACAAATGAAATGAATTTATTAAAATACATTTATTTCATATAAACACGAGAGGAAATTATAAAAATTATTTTTATCTACATTTGTATAATACGCATAGAAAACTATAAAGGATGACGATCAATTTTCATTATGTTAAACCTCAAAACCATCTTTATAAAATTATATACCAGACCGATAATTATGTAAAAAAAAAAAAAAAAAAAAAACAATTTGTTTAAACACAACTGATGGCCGTAACTAAACGTTAGGCTACAATTTCCGGTGTTAAAAATGCGTAAAAAATTTGTTTGTAATACAAAAAAAAAAAAAAAAACAAACAAATAAATAAATAAATAATCGAAACGACAAAAATAAAATATCACAAGTCTATACAATTTCAGTAATTATTCATTCGTGTACAGTTGTTATATATTTCGTTAAAAAAAAAAAAGAAAAAAAGGAAATCGGAAAGAAATTCGTATGACAAAAAAAAAAATCTCATTTCGATCCATTATATTCAAAAAGAAAATGGAGTCTGGACGATTCCGTGAACGTTCGAAAGCGGTCGAACCGCTCGAGAAGCAAACGATTTCGCTCTTTCGCCCTTTGGCCGATAACGGAATCATTATCGAATTGATTCAAAGAGAAAGTTGGCCTTTTCTGTGCAAGCAGTAACCCTAACGAACAAGATTCAAGTTCTTTACCAATGTATACAAATAGGTGCGCGCGTGCGCTTATATATTATCTAAGTAAGTACATTCGTTATCCGATTCGTTATTTCTAACAATCTAATCTTCCCTTACGCTTGTACCAACTAGTTTTACTTTCATTTAAAATAAGATACGCGAGTATCCATCCTATCATTCGTCTCAATTTCATTCGCCACGCTCACCGTGGATCATCCAATTTCGTAGACCAAGATTGTCTATGTTTCTCCTCTTAGAACGATTAGAATAATCGAAAGAGAGCGAACGTCTCTTTTAAACTTTCCCTATCGCATTTCAGTCGACTGTCGAAGTGTTCGGAATACACTTTCGAAATTTGTTACATTTCACTTTCGAGAAGTATACCGTAGAAATTATTGAGTCGAGTTCCCGTTTTTGGGGAGAGGAAGACAAAAAAAAAAAAAAAAGAAAGAAAGAAAACAAATAAAATGGAGAAAGAAAAAAAGAAAAAAACTAACGAAAAAAGATATTTAACATATCGTTTCGAAATATTGTAAATCAACGTACATTAAAATTAATTGTTCCTTTGCGACTGGATATCGAGGTAGTATAATCTTTTTTTTTTTTTTTTTTTTTTTTTTTGATCAATTTGATACATACCGTTAAGAGTATTTTTTTTTTTTTTTTACGTTCTTTATAGTTCACTGAATGTATCGAAGAAAAAAAAAGAAGAAGAAGAAAAGAAAAGTGTAAAATTGAGAAAGTTTGAGAAGTAGTAACGCTGTCGTTGGAATCGAATTTTTCTTTTTTTTATTTTTTCTTTGTTTAATCTAAATTTAGCGTCGATCGAATTTTACGAACGATAAAAGGTAAAATAAAAGAAGAAAGAAAAAAGAGGAAGAAGTTAGCATGAAAGTCGTCCCAGTTTAGAACTCGAAAGTCCGTACGATGGCCACCTATGGAATCGAAAGAACGATTGGAAGATCAATCGCGTGTACGCATTAAAGTAGTCCAAGTACATTTCGGTTTGTAGATACACACACGATCATGTCCATTTGACGTAGTCATTTACTTATCTCCCAATCGTTTATTTTTCTTTCTTTTCAGTAGATATTATGCTCCACATGCGATAAAACTTGATAATGACTATTATTACTAAGCAAAAAATAAAAAAAAGAAAGAAAAAATATATTCGTTATCGATCTGCGAGAAACTTCGAGTATTATCTGAGAAAGTTTCGAGTTTATCTCGGAGAAAAGGAGATGATAAAATTAATAAAAAGATGCTAATGAGCTAATTAACAAAAGTATTAATAAATCCAACAACAACGTAATAATAATAATAATAATAATAATAATAATAATAATAATAATAATAATAATAATAATATGATTAATAAAAAGTATTCATTATCGAGAAACATGAATCTAAAATTCAAACGGACTTGATATAATGAAGAAAAACAGATGATAAGATGAATATTAAAATTTAATAGTCTGATAGAAAAAAATAATAAAAGAGATAAATAAATAAATAAATAAATAAATAAATAAATGAAACAATAAAAAAGAAGTCATAGTAAAGTTTTGAAATTGAAGAATACGATGTATTGGACGGCAACAGATAAATTATATAAAAAAGAGAAAGGAAGGGAAAAAAAAAAGAGCGGAAAGAACAAGAAGATAAAGGTGTCAGAAGGAAATTGAAAAACAAATAAATAAATAAATAAATAAAAAGAAACGGAAAAGGAAAGAGAAGGAAATGAAAAAAGAACATCGCCGTAAATGTAAATGCAAAAGGGAAACACGAGTGTACGCGGCGAACCGTAGGAAAAAGTCAACGAACCAAGATCGTAGCCAAGCACTGCGCGATAATATATATAATAATCTAAAGAATTTTGTTCCCCTTCGTGTATCTTAAAACGGTTTTATACCTTTACATAACTGTGAACGCGCAAATCCTTAAGGGTACCGCGTACCTTTATTCGATTCAATTAGAAACTCGATCACCAAATTCATCGAAATAAGAAAAACAAATTATATACAAAAAAATAGAACCTATCAGATTTATGAAAATTGATCAATCGATTGTTATTAATCGTATATTATCCGTTGCGTCGGATTCCATAATACCAATATATAATTTGTTTTTATTTACAATAGATAATATTTATTTATATATACATCGATATTATATATCCAATTTTTAATACCATAAGAAATAAATTATTGCATATTAATATATTACTACGTAATAAATTATTTCTTATCAATAATTAATTGATCGATTGATTAAATTAACATTGGGTTGTTCGATTAATTATAGTAACGTTGAAACGAACTCGTTTCATATTTTATTTTATTTTTTTTTTTTTTGTATATAGAATTAAACTACGAATTTTTGTTATTTTCACTTTCGTTGTAGTTAAAGAAGAAGAAGAAGAAGAAGAAGAAGAAGAAGAAGAAGAAGAAGAAGAAGGAGGAGGAGGAGGAGGAGGAGGAGGAGGAAAAAGAAAACGAGAACGAAAAAGACCATGATTAACAATGAGAGAAATTGAAGGATAAAAAACAAAAAAAAAAAAAACGTATACAGTGAGTTGTGATTCCAATGTCTAGGAAGAATTTCGATGAAATCGGACACCTAGTTAAAGATCGTGATCTGGGTTGGAGGAGTCTCTTGCGAATGGAAAAGAAATCTCGGCCAATGACGGTGCTCTCGTTAAATAGTCCGCGCTCGAGATACACGCGGGTCACGCACGGCGGCCAGTTTACCGACTTCTCTTCCATCAAACTGGATTTACATAGGAGGCCTTTCCAACAAAACTGGGATTCGCTTACACTGCCGCAAGCTGCTTTACGCTTGCTAAGTGAAAGCTTTGCTCATCTGCCAAACCAAAAAGTCGTTTGAGTCAACGTATTTTTAGATTATGCATCGAGATTCCGTCGAAGAAACGAACTGACGCTTATTCTCTTTTTCGTTCTAAAACGAACGTTCGTAACGTTTCGTCGGTTTGATTCGACTATAACAAAATATTCAAACATAGAAATACGATGATATTAAAACGATTCGCGTTGAAAGTCATTTCATCGAATATGACGAATTTAAGAGAGTTGCTTCGATTCTACTATCGAATATTGCACGGATCAAAATATCCATTACTAACGATCCTTTCACAATTTTATTAATAACCCACGGATCGTTTATTAAAATTCCCACGTTTATACTTGTCCGTCGCATATGATCGTTAGTTAAAAAAAAAAGAAAAAAAAAAAAAAGAAAAAAAAACCAGTGCATTACAATTGTCAAAGACAAGATTCGTTGTAATTAATTAAATTTCTTCAAACCAAGCAGCGATATAATAATAATAATAATAATAATAATAATAATAATAATAATAATAATAATAATAATAATAATAATAATAAAAAGAAACGACTAATATCGGTATAAAAAATTCATATCGGTATAAAACATTCATATCGGTATAAAAAAGCAAAAAAGGTCTCGATCAAAAATTCAATATCAACATTGATAAACATTTCCTCTTTCATTCAATTAACTCAACACTTTACATCCTCCCCCCGCCCATCCCCCAATTGTTTAATACCATTGTCCCCCGTAAGAATAATCTAAAGAAAATATCAATGAGCCCAACAATTTTTTTTCCCACTTTCCATCTTCCGGAGTCGAGTAGTTATTTCGCGATTCAACATAGAGTGGGAAGCATTAGTTTATGCGGAACAGTTGTAAAAGCGGGTGGGAGAAAAATCGAGTTTCTTCCCGTTTCGCCCTCGATGCGTATAGATGAGATGAGATGAGTGCGCGATATCTACAGAGAAATCATTTTGATTGTGTTTGTACGTGTGCATACATTTAATACGTATGCATACGTACCACACGTGTACGCACGCACACATACGGGTACGCACGCACATATACAGGTCGCAAGTACACACACACGCACATATGTATATATATATATATATATATATATATATATATATATATATATGTATACACACACATATACACACGTACGCAACAAGACTCGATTCGCAGCAAGCCAACTCGTGGCACCTGTGTCAGAGAATACGATCTACGAGCGTACATCAACCTTTTGGAAAGCGACTCGATGGCAGTATTTCCGCAGGCGAAACTCCGAAAAGACTAATGCGCGTGCGACCTCCTTTGACTGGCACTTTACCTTCTTCCATCTCTCATACAATCTTTAGTTTATATCACGAATAATCTTTTGTAATATCTGAATTTCTTCAACCTGAGTTTCTTCCCCCGAGTATTCTCGTTTTGAAATACGAAAATTACGATGAAATAGAACGGATTTCATATAACTTTTCATGGATAATTTTACTGATTAATTATCTTGAAATAATCGACATCGGAATACGAGTTTTGGGCATCGACTCGTAAGATCTATCTATCATTTATAAACAATATCTATTTCAATATTTCGTTTATGACGATAATAATATCAAGTTTTAAAGCGTACGCGAAAATGTATTTATGTTATTATTCGTTCGTTTTTAAATTATTAATAAAGGTTGGTTAACATTTTTTCAACCAGTTTTTCATGAGAGATAGATAGAGAGAGAGAGAGATATTCATGGAAACAATTTGTTTATATTATAAATTGGGATAACTCTCAATGGAAAAAGTTAAAGGGGGTAAATTCATGCGTGACGGTTAAAAAAAAAAAAAAAAAAAAAAGACATTAAATTTTCTTTTTTCTCAAACGCTGATTGATTATTGACGCCAATTAATTACATGAAAATTCGAAGTATTAAAGGAAACGCCGTGGAATTGCGTGCGGTTACCTGCATATTAAACTTTAAACGTATTTTCTTTTTTTTTCGAAAGTACGTGTTTCTGATCGAATGTACACACATTTCAATAAATTTTTATCCGATTGACTCGGAATTCTTACAGATCATTTTAAACAAGATAACCTCGAATAGCATGTACGATATTTTTTTTTTTTTTGATTGAAACATTATGGTCAGATATTTCAGATAACCCGATGGGCTTGACTGACTTTTTTTTTCTTCAAAAGAATTAATTCGTTAACATATCTGAAAATGACTGTACAACCGTATTTCGTAAACACACTGGGTCTATAATAGAAGCAATATTTTATCCTGATGAAATTTACAATGATAAAAAATGCGTATCGATTTGACAAACAAATTTAATTGATTTTTCTTCTACAATGAAAAAAGAAAAAAAAATAAAAGAAAAAATCATGAAAGAGAGAACAAACGAAATAATAAATATTGCCTCGAAAACTAATCATTTCGGAGTTACAAAATATTATTAGCTAATTTATGAATAGATCGGCGATTCATTCATGGGTACTGCGATTTTCATCTTTTAAAGCGATGATCGTTATTGTTAATACTTAAAAGAGAGCGAGAGCGAGAGCAAGAGAAAGAGAGAGAGAGAGAGAGAGAGAGAAGAAAACTCGGACAATGCATAATTTCAAAAGATCATAAAAGATACACACGACCGTACGACGATTTGCGGCTTGACAAATGTACACGCGCACGTTTTCTCTTATGAATGTCATTTAAATGGCTCCTTTCATCCTCAGTGAAAGCATAAGCGTTAACGCTTAACGCATACAGGAAGTACAATACGTCGTATGTATAAGAACGTTAACGCCGTTGATAGAAAGTCCTCTCCCAACTCTCCGGCTATATAGTAATTACTATCAAAGATCAAGAATTCATCGTAATAAACGTTCGTACGTGCAGCGATGTCGCGAGAGGTCTATGGCTATGATCGGGAGAGAACTATTATTAGAAAGATGATCGTTCGACGTATACCGTTAGGGAAGGTAATTTCATAAAAGAGAAAGAAAGAGAGAGATAAAGGAACGATTAAGACGATGGGGGCCCATTAAAGCTACTTAAAATAACTATGTAAAGATTATAGATACATCCACGTATGTATATAAGTCACTTATATGTATATAACTATGAGGGATAAATAGCCACACCTATTTTCACGGATACGTATCCCCTTATATTTCGTATCATCGATTTCGTTCGATCAATATTTCAATCAGCATCTCACTAAAATTATCATATTCCATTACCATCGGATCTGTTTGAGGGGTATCGTTTAGCAGGTTTTTATTTTGTCGTAAAGACATGTCTCTTGAACGAAAAAAAAAAAAAAAATAAATAAATAAATAGAAAAAACCGTGCAATTTTGTTTCCTCCCTTGCAGTTGTGATAGACAGTGTCTTACTCACCTGACTCTGGCCGACTCGATAGGAGGCTGGATCAATGTCAACGGTTAGAAGCATGTCTTCGACCGCACGGCGTTCATCGGCAACAGGACTCCCAGGTCGAGCATTCACGTCGTTGGATAATAAAGCAAATCGACGTCTGAATTCACCTAAGGCCATGTACTTCGGGAAACCGACCTTATGTAAACGCACTGCATCTATTATCTGACTTCCGCGAATCTGAAACACGTGTATTCACGTGAGTAAAGCATTGAACTCTGCATTATATGCAATGTACGTACGTACGTACGTATGTACGTATGTATGAATGTATGTATGTGCATGTGTGTATACGTGTATCGCGGTTAATCGAGGTTTAGTCAAAAATAATTTCTATCTTTTAATTCCGATAGGTATAGGATTCCGACGAAAAAGTATTATTTCAATATTTAAATAGACATTAATTTAAATAATAAATAAAAGTATTATTTCGATATTTAGATTAGACATTATTTCAACGAATTATTGTTTATGTCATATAGGAGGTTTAAATAAATGCCTTTTAAATAACGCTATCAAATATTTCCTTATCGCTTTACCTGTGATCTTAAAAGAGGCACGTTTATGACACTGTCTTCGTTCTGATTAGATTTAACTGATAGCAAACTCTTGTTATCAGTACAGCCGGCATTGTGTTGCGGTAGAAGACAATGGATGAATTTTAGACGAGTTCGACGTAGGGTCTCGATCAGGCCGTCCTAAAGTAATTGAAACCTTCAATTCAATTCGAAAACACATTGTTCGCTAATAAACGTAATACGCTTATGAAGGTACGACTTTGTTATCATACTACAAATGATAATAATAATATAAAAAAAAAAAAAAAAAAAAAAAAAGAAGAAGAAATGAAAAGAACTCACGAAAAGATGGACCAGAAACAGTGAATGATACCAAATTAAAATAACGCATATTTCGTGATACATTTTTTTAAATAGCGATGATCTGCTTCTTACGAATGATCATTATACTATAATGGGACAAGTACATCTGGTGTTATAACGAAGCGATATAACCGTCGATCTTTGACACCGAGAGGAGAATTATTATCGAACAGATTTATAATTATAACGAGTACATGAAGATAAGCAAACTAACAATATGCCCTGAGTAAACAAGATAATTTATTTAGCGTTCGGATTTAAGAGAAATTTTCTTTTCCTTTCTTCTTTCTTTTACAAAAAAAAAAAAAAAAAAAAAGAAAAAGAAATATAAATAAATAAATATACTCACAACTGTAAATTTTACTTGCAAACAAACGTTTTTCCTTTTAACTGCCGTGAATGTTCTTCGGATACTCGAGGCTCTTCTCAAGGATTGCGATCCCTCCAAGCCAGGCATTGAACCACACAAAGCACCAGATACACCAGCACCTCGTGCACTTACGAATAGCATACTAACGTCTTCTCTATAAAAAAAAAAAAAAAAAAAAAAAAGAAACAAACAAACAAACAAAAAACAAACATATAAGAAGAAGCCGAAAGAAGAATAAATATAATAAGATATGAAATAAAAATGGAGAATTTTCGTTACATGAAATTATTCTAAGATTATTCGTACTACTGATCGTAAATGTGTACCTCGAACTCTCTTGAAGAATCGTAATCGCGCTCTTTGCCACGGAATTTTCTCTGGTAGCCTTCAGCCAACCAGTTGCGGTGTACAAAACGGGATTAGTACCTAACAGATGTTGAAGTACGAATTGATTGTTGCCTGGCGCCTTTCTCAAAAGCATCTGATGATCTGTGCGAAAGGAAAGAAAAAAAAAAAATAAATAAATAAAAAATCCGTAAATGATATTAAATGATAATTTATCATACATCAAAGTTGAGAGTACGGAGTCTGTCGAAAAATTTTTTAAATAAATCTATTCACCTCTGTCCCCGTAATAAGAGAACAGCCGATCCAAGAAAGTTTCGTCGCTACCACCAGGACAAACGGTTTCCTCGTCCAACAACCAAAGTAAACCCTTCCGTTCCATTTGTCTGCTACCACTTAAATCACTTTGACTAGTACGTAACATTGTAGCACTCTGAGAACTACCCCTGTCCAAGAGAGAGACCAACCCTTGAGGCGATCCAATCCCATCCTCGTCGTAATCGTCCTCGTAATCGACGTCAATACCTTCCTGAACGTATCTATCTTTCGGAGCTACCAAAGTCGTATGATGAAAAAGTAATTGCAAACGTTCTTGAAGATAATTGTGACAGAGATCCTCGAAGCATGCTCCGGTTTGTCTTCCGCACGAAGCGGGATTTTGAAAGCCGGGAGAGTCGCATAACAAAAGTGAGGATACAGTGTGCACCGATGACGATATGGATCTGTCAAAAGAAAAGTGGGAGAGAAAAAATAAAAATAAAAAAAGACAAGTTCAATTTATCAGTGATCGAAAACATTCATTTACAATATTATCCAACAATTTTGAACGACAAAAATTTTGTATATATTCGATATTTTCAAAGGATCAATGGCCAATCGTTGAACCTTCGTATCCATTTCAATCAATACGAAATGAAATGAGGATTAGAATAAAACTCACTTGTTAATGAGCGCGGCAACGCAATGAAAAACCTCCGAGTAAAGACCGATAAGGAGGCCCTCGAGTGCGTCAATACCGGTGACATCTTTGCTTTGCTCGGTTGGACTGGGCGTTCTTAAGGCTGGCCTTGGGGTGTTTGGCGTACCAGCACCTCCACCGTTCGACGAGAAGACTATCCTACTTAATTCTTCCACTGAGGTGCCCAATAAATTAGCTGCCTTTTCAGCGCACTCCACTCTAGCGAATTGCCAACGGCTCTGTGACGTTGTACCAGCTTTGACCGCGCTGGCACAGCTCAAATGATAAATACCAGCTAGCACCAACCAAATGACCTTCTCGTCGGTCTCGGAGACACCTAAAATCCTAAAGGCAGCGACGATACGATTGAACTCAACCATGGCACGTTGTTTATCCTCGTGCTTTTGTAAAGGCGTGACGAATTGATTGTTCTCAGCGACTAGATTCGTCAAGTGTAATTCCTTTCTCAAGGCACCCTCCGCGCCGGCTAGTAGACGATAAATAGCGTGAAACGTTGGATCGCCATTTGCTCTTCTACCTATTCTCGATTTTTCCAAAAGCAGCACCTAAGCGTAATCATTAATTCGAATACGTTATATCTCATTGTAGGATACACCATAGCTTTTATTATATGTTTTTTTTTCTTTCTTTTTTTCTTTTTTATTATACGTTTTCCAAGCTAATCTAGATATTTATTATCCTTTATGGATATATGATACATTGTGTGACGCACGTATCATAATAAAAAAAAAAAGTAAAAAAAAAATAAATAAATAAATAAATAAAGTAATTAAATTAATCTTACCTGAAGCGATGCCGAAGCGATTTGTCCAGACTGATCGAAGTCCAGACTAAAGAGTTGCGTAAAACGCGTTGCGTTCGAATTCATATGGGTCCGACTGTTTCCAAAGGCTTCGAGTACGGTGAACAAGGCATTCAACTTCTCTATGGTTAATATCTGAAGGGAGGAGAAAGAGAGAAAGAGAGAGAGAGAGAGAGAGAGAAAGAGGAAAAAGAAATATGAAAAAGTGATGGAGAGATATAATACCACAAAAAAAAAAAAAAATAATATTCGAGGAATGCTAGTAATCCAAGCGTTCACACCTACCTTATTCACGGTCCCTGCAGCTAGCACGAGGTAATGCAGCGCGTGCTTGAAATTCGTAGTTTTTCCGGCTCCGCTACGGCCAAGAAAGACGAGAGAGTGATCTCTCCGAGTCGCCAACATCCCTCTATAAGCCGACTGTGCCATAGCGTATATGTGAGGTGGCATATCTTCGCTTTTGCAACCTCGGAACATATGGGCGACCTAAAAACGGATCAAAGGGTCAGTTTGACATATTACTTCTCTACTCTGAGATTAGTGCGGTACCAGAAATACGTGGGTATAGAAAATATGTTCATAGGATGAATAGGATTTACAAAGATATGACGAAATATTAAATTATTTAATGAGAATTTAATATTTGTTTATTATATATATATATATGTATATATATCAAAAAAAAAAAATAATAATAATAATAATAATTATTACAGACGAGATCGAACGCACGCGATATATTTCCTCTTGACTTTAATTACGTCTAATAAAAAGTTCCGAACGAAGATCTTCAAGTGAATGGGGATGGTGGGAGTGGGGTGGGGAGAATGTGAAGTCGTTGGTAGTAAAATATATGATCTTAAATTTAATGGCGGATCATACCAGCGACGATTGAAATGATCAGTAAGAGGGATTAATTGTGATTTAATTATGATCAAAGGAGATATATTAATTATGATTTATTGTTAATAAAGTGATGTACCTTCTCCGAATATATTGCCAATGGCGCCACCGGATTTATTACAAGCATGCTGTCACCGGCGTAAGTGTGAATCAAATTACTGGCATAGCGTTGTCTCAGTATGTGTAGAACAGAGGACTCATTGAGGAATCGCAATTGAGATAATTCCTCGGCTTTATCAAATTGCGGTGGATTAGCCTGTCAAATAATAAATTTAGACGTTATATTTTCTTTTTATTTAAAACGTCTTTTATATATATATATATTTTTTTTCTTTTCTCTCTCTCTCTCTCTCTCTCTCTTTTTTATCGTTACTTTTTAAAATCATTTAATTCTCATCGATTATTTTATCGATCGAGTTCATGAAAGATATACGATTATTATCGGAAATTTGTATGATCATACCTTCTCGACATCTTCCTCGTCAACGAGGAGTTCCTCGCCGGAGGTCGTCAAACAAATTCGCAACTTCCCCGTGTCCGGATCCGCTGGTCCACAACGCATGGCCGGTGTAAAACCGGCCCGATGTAATAACCAGATCCTCTCGGAAGTTAGCCATGCTTGTTCTTGCGCAAGGTGCTCCTCCGATCGCGCCTGTACGATATACAAAAAAAAAAAAAAAAAAGGACATGTTAGATATTATTAATTTAAACATGTTATTTAATTATTAATTAGAATACACCTGATGTTATTAGTTAATATTATGAATTGGCTAATAAACTTTCCATTATTATCTTCATTCGATTACTATATTAATTACACAATTTATCTATCAGTACCTTATTATATTAATATATCATATTGGTTCTAGAACATTATATAATATATTATATTGATTATATCGTTAGCGAGTATAATACGTAACGTACATAGATCTATTTGAAAACAATGGTTCCTAATTATAGTAAATAATTACACTTTTATATATATAAATAGTTCAATATCCATGTAATATACATTGGCTTATTTGAAAAGAATTATTTATAATTATATTGATATATCGTATTTATTTATTTATTAGATATTACGTCAGAAATAGATTTCTCTCTCTCTCTCTCTCTTCTTTTTTTTTTTTTTTGAAAACATCCTCCTTATCGATCGTAAATTTGTCGATGACGAATTGAAGGATCCATTAAGAGAGAATGTGCTGCACAATCTCGTTGAACAAAAAAAAAAAAAAAAAAGAAAAAAAGATTTTTTATTAATTCTCCTTTAAAAAGAAAAAAAGAAGGAACAACAGTTTTAATAGTGCAACTTTCTATTGAAACATTTAGTTATCATAAAATTGTTAAATATAACTGTTGTGGCATAGCTCTAGTTATTGGAACACTGGATCCTCCTCGATCGTAAAGACATTACATGGAATTCGTCGATTAAAAAATGAAAAGTTTTTGCAACATTGATCGTCGAATCTCACGTTCGAATTTCGAGGTATATAGGCTACTCGTCTGAAACATTTCTCTTAGGTTTTTCTAAAGCGCGCGCTGTTTTTCTACCGAACGCCAACAACCGATCGACCTCGCGAGGACAGATTACACCCACACACACATTTATCTGTTAGAATCGAGATATCGCCGTCGTCCTCGAGCATCGAGAGACAGGATCTCGAAGAAGTACTACGAGCTTCGGAACTTTCATTATGATATTAAACTTCTTATTATGTCTTCGGACTACTTCTCTGTTTGTATGCGTGTAACGTGTTTAAACATACTGTGTGTTCTATATTTACAACACAAATACATAATGTTTATTATGTACATAAAGCGTTTACGTACGGTAACGCATACATCCAAGAATGGTTACGCGTGAATGTAATGTACGACGTTTAAAACGACGGGCATACTTTGCTTTGAAAATCGTTTAACGACGCTAATAGCCAATAAGTGCTGCTTGGTCGTTATCAATGACGAGATTCCTTTAGCACGATCGCTAACGAACACGAGATCGTAGATCTATAAACCTCGAATGTGCACGTTTCATGCGTCTGAAGAATTCAAATTACTACGAGGAAAATGAGCCTGCTATCCTTCTACGACCTGTTTTTCATAAATTTTTCTATCGGAACCGTTCTCACCGTCAATGTTTTTAACGCGGGATAAGATAACGTCGGAATATTTAATAGCCCCTCATGTTCGCGGATCGAAGCGATTCGACACTCACCTACTTCGATTACGTCCTGTAGGTTTCATTTTAATCGGATCGGTGAAAGCAGAAGGCGTTTCTATGCGATAATTATGATCCGAATGAAATATACGAATGTCATTACCAATTTGATAGTAACGCTAAATATGATAAAAGCGGGATAAGATTCTGTTCTTATGTTATATTTGATTACAAGAAAAAAAAAGAAGAAGTTACAGCAACATCGAAGAAATTTGAAGGACGAATCGTAACCAGACAATCGAGACGTTTGGACATCATTCTTTCCTATATAACGGACAAAAAATCGAATCGATAAACGAAATGAGAAAGAAAAAAAGAAAAAAAGAAATATTCATTGATAATCGAAAATTTTATTCCAACATTGATCATTGATCATAACGAATAAACGATTTATTTATATTCTTTCAATAAAATGGTTTCAATTTATCCATTATCGCGCTTCCATCCATTGGTACGGTAAATCTCGGTTTATTTCAAATTCGTCAACATTTTTTGTTTTCTTTCTTTAAATATGTATATTCGATAGACCGTTTCTACGATACACCTCCCCCCCCTCCCCTCCCCATCCCCGGAGTCAGTGCAGCTGCGAGCAGTCGCGGTATCGATTTCCGCATCGAGCAATTCTGTTCGTGCCGCGAAACGTTCGTAGGAACGGATGCGGTGACTCGTTGAGTTCTCGTTCAACCTGGTAAGGAACGACGTATCGCGGAATTTCCTGGTAATATATTAGCATGAATCATAGGGCAAACCTTAAAGGACGGCCAACAAACCCGTAGCAACCCGAGTTAACGCGCAACGTAGAGGTTACGTAGAAACATAATCCGTCCGTATTGTTTGCCATACCTAACGAAAAATTATAGTAACGTTATAGACCTTTCTATAGTTAAGGAGTTTTAAAGTGGAAAATTGCGATATTACGAGACCTTCTGTCGTTGCCCTTTTGCTCGCGGACCGTGTTTCGCGAGGAACATGCTAACATAAACCCACGACAGAGAGTCACAGTTCTCTTCTCCGTCTCTAATCATAGATATATTTTCCCCTCGTCCCTCCTCCCCTCCCTTTGGAACGTACATATTTATTACGTACATGGGTCTCGGTTAGTAAAGGAAAATGTTAAATCTTTCAGATTCGTCGAGGCTGCTTAACTATCGTGCGAAACATTCTGTTTCGATTACATCGAGAAGAAAGATAAATAATGTATTAGCGTTAATCCATTCGAGATAGTAAATTTAATACGTGCTCGAAAGATCTGCTAAAGTATTTCTTGAAATTCGTTGAAATCGAAGCAACGAAGTGATCAATCGTTTGATCGTAGAAATCATAAAGAATTTTTTTGTCGAAATTACGGGGGTAGAATGAAGAAAAAAAGAAGAAAAAAAAAAAAAAAAAGTAACGTCCTACCTCGACGTTTAGCGGCGTCATTCTATTCTGAAGAAGCACCTCGAGTCTTTTCAAACAATCTACCGTTTCTCCACGTTCCTCCGATCCCATTTTACCATTATTCTCCTTCCTATATTTTCTACGTCCACCGCGAGCCATCTTCTTGGCCAGAGCCAACTCCAAAAGTTCCTCCCACTCGACTACGTCATAGATCGGTTTGGTAGGCCTTTGAACAACGCTGCCACCTCGATTCCTTTTAAGAACCTTCTTAGCCGAATGATTGATCCGATTTTTAGAGGTCGTGTTAGAGCCACCTCTTAACGCGAAGATCTCGGTACCGTTTGGTAATTTTTGCTCGATCTCAGCTGTGATCCTCCTCCATTTTCTTTCCTTAGGCATCTCAATGATATTACTATCGTCCCAACCCTCCTCCATCCTTCTGATCTTATCGTCGACCAAGCCACCCCTCAAAGTATCAGCCCAGCTCTCTCTTTTTTTCTTCGACGAACTCCCCCCGAGCATGTTTCTAGACATGCAAGACGAATGGGTGCTGCTTGATTGCGAATATGTCCTATTCTTTGGTATTATTTTCGTCGTATTTTTCGTCGAATTAGCCAATCGATTCTGACCAACTTCGAGACTGTTCATGCTGTCACTGTCGCTGCAATCCCAAGAACTCGTACTGTTTCTACTGTGTTTTTGTAGGAGACCGTTCCTTGGATTGGCCGTTAACTCTTCCCTGACCTTGTTCGTTCTCTCCGTTACTTTTTCAGGACGAGCAAGGATAACCCGACGATTATTGGTGGTCTGTTTAGCGATACCACTTGCATGAGCCTTACCGCGACACGATCTATGCAAGACGTAATGCGCCCTCAAAGGCGAGTCGTCTTTATCGACCTCGTCCTCGTTCCTACGCGGCATCTCGAGATTTTCTGGTGATTATTGGGCTAAGTACCTTGTGCCAGCCAACCAACCACGCACACGTCCGCTTTCTCTTCTAATCGTACGATATCATCTCATCGAGCTTAGCGGAAAAACTTACTGGTTTACCGGTTCTCTCGATCAGCCCGCTGATCGACGATACTCATTTTCTTATCCTGTCGGGATTCTGGTCGGTCTTTTTGGATTCGTTCTACTTCGGATAGATAAATCGAGTTTCGTCTTTTCACCGATCACCGATCACCGAGCTCTTTTTGTCCGTCCCATAAGTCGAACATTACGTTTTGGTCAAACTCCATATATCTTTTTTCCTTCCGTTAGATCATTACCCGTTCTGACTCCCCTACGTGTTCTTTCGATTACATTATGCCTTTTTGAAGAAAAATAACTATACCGCGTAATAGTACAGTTTTCATGTCGTTGTTAGAAACATCACGACCCTTTTCTGCGTCTATCGACGCGAGACGATTTTCGAACGGGACAACGCGTATTGTATGTACGATTTACCTCAAGGAAAACCAATCCGAAGATCGTTATGAACTATTCTCACGGACAAACACGATTAGAAGATAATAGGAGCTTAACGAGATGATTTCCATGACGCATTTAACCACAACGCTTCCCCGACTAAATTGCTTTACGATAGATCAGGGAAGATATTTGCCTAAGGAAAACATAAATGCTCTATCCTCGACAGAATTTTACTCAATAAACAAGAAAATGTTGTTTCGAGAAGCCAGTTAATTTCCCCCTTTCTCCCAGTTTATTTTCTCTTAAAATGTCAAAACACTTCGATGCCGATGAATACACTGTTATCCCTTTCAACTCGCGTCTCAAGGATTGAACGTACGTTTCGAAGAATAAATTGTCATATTCTATTAAAAATTTCTGACAAACGAACAAGCAATCAATTAAAATAAACGGATCAAATTAGATTTCACGTAAGACCAATTTTGATTACAAGAAATGATTTTTATATTTTTTTTTCCTCTTCCTTTTTTCTCTCTCTTTTGAAAACTTATCGAACGGGACCTTCGTTATCTAGCAAATCTTTTCGTTTATTTATTTGGTTTTTTTTTTGTATTTTTTTTCTGGTTTTTTTTTTTTTTTTTTTTTTTTTTTTTTCATTTACAACGAACGAAGAAGACTTCCTTTCTGTTCTTCCTGAAGGATCCTTCTTTTTCACGCACGAATCTCACGATGTCGCTCTAATTCGCCACTCTCTCGCTAACTTCCTCTCGGGGAACGACTCGCGTACCGTGAGTCCCTCGAGTCTCGACTGAAGTAACGCGATCTCGCGGTAAGAAGAGTAGAGAGCTGGAGAGAAGGAGAAAAAGAAAGAGAGAGAGAGAGAGAGTGAGAAAGAGAGAGGAGAGAAAAAGAGAGAGAGAGAGAGAGAGGGAGGGAGGCGTGTGCCAGCAATGACTGGAGCTCTCCTTCTCTTCTCTTCGACTCTTCGGACTCGATAAGGAACTCTTTCTTCTCTCCCTCCACATCTACGCTCTTTAACTCACTCTCTATCTCTCTTGCATTCACATGAAAACAAGCTCATGTCCTCTTTGTCCCACCGTTTAAAGCAATGTCTCCTCTCTCTCTCCCCCTCTCTCGCGTTACTCTTCTTTCTCCCACCATTCCTTTTTGTCACTGATTACGTAGTCACATTTTAAGCGTCTTTTTGATTTTGACAATCGGATATTTACATTATCGGTACAAAAAAGAAAAGGAAAAAGTAAAAAAAAAAAAAAAAAGGAAAGAAAGCAAAGTGAAGGTAAGAAATATGAAAAATTGATGCTGAGTGCATTTGAAATAATAGATTTGTTGTTACTCAATTCGTACAAATAATTTTAAGTCTTCTATGGTATTAATTAGAGGTGAAAGAAATGGAAGAAGTGTTGATAATACATCTAATAAATTTATCGTACAACTATTGTTTTAATATAGTAGTATTATTTATCATTATTATAATATTGTATAGTTTTTTCTTTTTGTTTAATATAGTATTGGTATATGCTAATGGTATTATATGTGCGTTACTTATTATTAATATTAATAATAATAAGATAAAAAAGTGATAATACATTAAATTTATCATATACATATAGTGTAAAGGACATTATATATTCTTTTTTTTTTTTTTTACTTTACTTTAGCCATCGTGTCGTTTAACGTTAATAATGACTTAAGAACGTAATTATGATTTCTTTACTCTTTAAAGACTTTACGTATATAATTATTTCATACAATTATTTAATAAATATTAATTGACATTAATATTGTCATTCATTTTATTTTTTATTTTTTTTTTTATTAATTATTTAATGTTGATATATAAATACGAAATTTCTCTTTTTTTTTTCGTTTTGTTTCGTGAAAGAGATCGAGTATATTAAATTATTGAAATGAAATGGAATAACCAATGGCTGGAATGAATATTTGTTCAATTGAAAAATTAATTATTAGCATCATTTATTTCAAATATATGTGGGCAGGTATATGCGTGGGCATAAAATTCGAGCGTGATCCTAAATCATAATAATTTCACGGACAAAAGCGTTCAATTTAAATTCTCTCGTAAAACGTCCGATATAATATTATTCACCGATTAAAACAGCCGATGCTCGACAAGGAGAGGTCGTGGTACTCTACTCATGTAAAACCGAACACGAGTACGGAGCGTACGCGAGAGTGATTTCCGAGAACCACTTCACTCGGCTGTTTGCGTTTACAGACTCCTTGTCGTATCTATCGTTCATTGATTTTGTATAAAAAAAAAAAAAAGAAAGAAAGAAAGAAAAAAAAAAAAGAATTTTAGAGGTTCGATGAACTAACGTTTGTTTACCTATCGTGCAATCGGGGAAAAAAAAAGAAAAGAAAAAATGAAAAAGTAAAATCGATACCTACAACTGATAAGAATCGATAAAATTTTTAATCGTGAATCTTTCGAACGAGATATAAAGTATTATGAAAACAATATGTTCGTAAATTTGTATATATTTTTTTTCTTTTTTAATAACATGCATCGTTCGTTATTGAATTAAACTTTCATACGATTGAATTCAAATAGAATTATAAATTTATCTGGTTCGATAGTTTCATTCGTTCGGATCGTTCTATTTTGATTCTACGAAATTAGTATTTTGAATTGGTCGAAAAATAAAATTTGAACGAACGTTAACTTGTCCGATTGTTCGTCGCTACATTACCGTTCGATAGAGCATAGGTTTTGAAATATGTCGTTGAAAAATGTATTTCTGACGAAAGGAAAAGTACTGGTATCGAAGCAGCGATTAACTCGACGAATAGTATATACAACGTGTACGGAATATAAATCGATTTATCGAAGAACTTATCGTAGGATTGATAGATCCTCGTAACATATCAAAGAGGAAGATTTCGGTGAGGATGAGGATTCAAAGGCACGTCACGTGCGATACATTGCAGCAGACATCGTGCTGTATCCGCGTGCACTGCACGTGCTATGAGCAATGCGTGCGTGAAGATTCAAGAGACTATTTTAAGAAACTCCTAACGCACCGGATTGCATCCCGTGAAGTAAAACCGTCGGAGCCTTATTCGTCTCGAAATGGAACGGAAACTGACTCGGGACCAACGAAAATTTACTGAGAAAAATAAAAATAAATAACTCGCGATGCGATTGAAAATTGGTCGGAATGATTGCGTCCATTCGATCGAGTTACAATGAATATGTAATTTTACACGTAATAATTCTAGCATTTCGAATCATTGAATTTACCGATGGTTTACTTTATTTTTCATGGCTTTCTTTTTTTTTTTTTTTTTTTTTTTCCTGTACTTTCCTATTATACAGATATATGAGTAGTTATTATTAGACATTATATATACTTTATATTATATATATATATATATATATATATATATATATATATATATAAAAGTAATAAATAATAATTATTTTGTTAACTTTCACTCCGCTTTCTAACCTACACACAACTACTATTACCACTATTATCATAATAACTATAAATATTATTATTATTATTATTATTACTATTATTATTATTATTGATGTTAATGTTGTTGTTATTATTGTTATTATTGTTGTTGCCGTTGTTGTTGTTAAATATATATTGTAATTCGAACAAGCCTAAACGCTTATCTATACTTTTCAACGACCACGCCCTTTCCCTTTTCAGACGCAACCCTTTATTCGGACTTCTGCTATCTTTTTCTAAAGATCGTCGACAGGCGCATTAAAACTATCGAACTAACAACACGACAAGTACAATGAAATAATGCATACAGGTAACGTCATAAATTGCGTTTAATTCTTCAACGAAATTCAAAGAAAATTTACTTGTCCGTTCGCAAAAATCTATAAACAGAATAATATAAAACAGGATATTGTGTGTGTGTGTGTGTGTGTGTATCAAGAAAATATAACTAAATAAAGCTGAATACTCTGAATAACATAAATTTAATTGAAAATTTACGATTGCCCGAACGATACACCTCATAATATTTTTTTCAATAGGACGCAAATATTATTTTTAAGGCATTATTGTTCAAAGAGATTTACAAGAAGAATAATACACCTCGCTGCCCACGAGCCGACGTATCGTGAGAATCAAAACGATACTTGTGCTAACGTGAAGCTGAATTATCTTGACAAACGATGACGCACTCGTCATTGTTCGACAAGCGGAACGCGTATTCAAAGTGCAGGGGTGTAAAACGACGAAGATCGATAAGACGTAGGCGTATTGCTACACGACAATTTCTCCATCGTTACGCGCAACGTAGAAATCAATGCGAGGTGTCGTGGGACGTTTGACGACGAAGATCGGTAAGCATCGATCATCATTACGACGTTTTTATAACGACAAGAAAAATAAAAAATGAAAAATAAATCAATAGGACGTGTCGGTTGATATATCGACAAAATTTTTCTCCTTGCACGGCGCTTCATTTCCGTACGAATCGATATTGAAAATTTCCCGTTTACCCTTTGTTCCCCTGTTTCATAAAACTAATTAACAACAACAACAACAACAAATTATCGTTACGTTTATATATTCTTTATCAAAAAAATATTTTCATTTCATTTCATTTTTTTTTTCCCTTATATCCTTTACTATCCAATGTAATTAATCCGAATCGCGATGAAAACATTATAATAATATTTTGTTAAGACGTAGGCGTAAGTAAGATCTTGTTTAAGCGTATACGTTTTACTCGACGAACAATTATTATATTTATACATAGAATGTAAATATAAATATTTTTATATATTAAACGTAGTGTGTAATATGTACGTAAAAATGAAGTAAAATATATTCATAAGAAATATTAAAAAAAAGAAAAGAAAAAAAATATATAACATACTGCAGATATATATATATATATATATATATATATATATATATATATATATATAGATTGTTATAGGATATATTAGATTTTCAAACTATAATCTAGATACATTAGACAGTAAGATATCGATCGTATAATAGAAGAAAATGGATATACAAAGTTAATAAACCAGAAAACGTGTCACCTTTGGCTAAAGGTAGAGAAGAAGGTGTATAACACACAGCTGGGATTAAAAAGCGTAGGCGAAACGGCTGGATTTCTCGACGGTTACCGGTACATACATACATACATACATACAAATATGCGTGCATACATGCACACATACATATACGCGTGCATACATGCACACATACATATACGCGGTGAATGCGCCGAGCCAAGTACGTACGGACTCGACAGCAAGAGCAAAAGAAAGAGAGAAACAATCGGTTTTTCATTAACCGTTACTTTCTACTATAATTCTGTATGCCCCGATATTTCATCCTCCTATACAATTTAGACGCATTCGGCTGAATAAATCCTTTCTGTGTCGTGGGTGCGAAACATTTGATTTTAAAGGTACGACATACCTTTCACCGTGCAAAAGAACTCGACGACGATCAACTGGGACGTTGAGCGATATTATTTTTTATATTATTTCGAATAGGAGATTTTAATCGTCTCGCTTCGTTCGATTTTAATCGTTATGACAATTTATTTATTTAATTGTTCGTAGTTAAGCGAAGAGCGAAGAAAAAGAAAAAAGTGGCGAACAAATGCGCAAGGTATATTTAATAATAGTTCAATAATTATTTGATCTTTTTGGAAAGAGATAACTCGCGACTCGATATCGCTTATTTGACGGCATTCTCAAATAAGATTAACGATCACTCACGCCTACGATTATCAATATTTACATCCCCGTATCGTTCACCACGTCACATCCAACGAAACACGTTTCCGTAGTATCTAAGGGAAAACGAGCAACATATAAGAGAAACAAAACAAAACAAAAAAAAAAAGAAAGTACTTTTGTCGGCATTGTAATATAAAACCGCGCATTTCTTTTAAGAGAGAAATAAAATGAAAGTTTTAAGAAACGAATGTACATCGTCTTTTTCTTTCATTTATTTATGTATTTTTATTTTTTTATTTTTTTTTCATTGATAATAAACAATTATAAGATATCTCACGAATAGAATCATTAAACGATACAATGGGAGACGGACGACGAAGAATTTTTTAATAATTAATAATAAATAAATCAATGGAAAGAGGGGAGGGCGGAGTTTTAAATAATTAAAAATGGCTCGATGCTGGGGTGTTTTTTTTTCTTTTGGACACACGAACGTTTTCATAAATTAAAGTTAAGTAAACGAAAAAAGAAAAAAAAAAAAAATAAGGAAAGAAAAAATAATTTATCGTTGGTCAACGAATTAAGTTGGCAAAAGTATTAATCCAATTTCAGATCCTATCGCTTCGTTAATTTCTGAAAGTTCGAAAAGTACAAGACTAATTTCGGAATAATAAATCACTCGTAAGATCACAACCAGATATAGTCCAACGTATGTATGTAAGTTAGGGGATGCACAGATATACTACATATAACTTATTATAAGTATATACATACATACATATATATATATATATACATATATATATATATATATATATATATATATATATATATATATATATATATACATATAGGTCCAAGAGAGGACCAAAAATAATTCTTTTCGAAGACGCCTTCGTGAAGCCGGAGAAAACGATGAAGGAAGGTCGGTCGAGGCCGTTCGAGGGAAGAAAGAAAGGAAGAACAAGAGACGTGTTACTCACTACGTAAGAGGAATGGCAAAAACGACCTTGTGTCGTGTAAAAAAGATGGAGCTGTTCTCGGAGAAACGAATAGAAATACCTACTCGAGAGAAAGAGAGAAGGAAAGATAGATAGACGAGAGACAAAGAGAACGAGAGAGAGAGAGAGAGAGAGAGAGAGAGAGCCTGAGAAATACACGCGTTTTATTATCACACGTTTCTTCATTTTTCTCTTTATTAGATGATACTAACATTCGATCTATAAAATCTCTGCTTCTAATCCGTGAACAGGCATTTTAGCGTATATACCGACCTGATTTCTTTATCGTAATGATTAAAATCGTCGACATGCTTCAAAATGACTTTCATTTTGAACTAATTGAGGTCAGTTTGAACTCGGAAGACGATCGAGCCAGTCAAATGTTTCTTTTCGAACGCTTTTTCTATCCGAGACATTTACACAAAAAAAAAAAAAGAAGAAGAAGAAGAAGAAAGACGAGCGTGCATTTCCCGTAGGTCGATTGGATTCGTTCGAAGTTTATTGGAGTGATCGGAGAAAAGGGCCTGATCGGAATGATTGAAAAATAATGTCCGAACTCTGATGGCGAATATCGAGTGTCGTTTTGCGGGGAAAAAAGGATAACAACGATGACTCACTGAGTGCAAGCAGAGACCGGATTGACTGGTACGACTGTAACACAGTGACTGTAACATACGCCAAATCCGTAACGCTGCTGCAGTTTATAACTACTATACCTGGCACGTGTCCCAACCTTTTCGATCCCTTTTCCAGGTCAACAATCATCATTGATCCGATGATCATGGAAGAAATTATTCTCTCAAAAAAAAAATAAAAAAATAAAATAAAAAAAAAGAAAATAAAGAGAGAAAGTAAAGAAAGAGGAGAAAACAAATTATCAATTATATCTGTACAAAAATAAGATAATTAAATCAATGATACAAAATATTTGAGATGATAACGGTGTCGATAATAAAAAAAAAAAAAAGAAAATTTCTATTTATTTCTTGATATATATCACTATAATCGCTTAAGTTAACATGATTCAACGTATACGAATTATCAATTTCAAAGTTCGAGTTTTCTTCGGATTCGTATTTATTGGTAATCGATAGACGAAACAATTATCTTTTAGGAGATTAATTATTATCATAATGGTCCGAACGAAAGACAAGAAAATTCTTGGAATTTTTCCTAATAAGATACGTGAAAGTTAGAAACGAAAGCCATTAGCAAGTAAAGTCCGTTCAATGATGTTTTCTCGTAAACCCACGTTTATGAGAGAGAGAGAGAGAGAGAGAGAGAGAGAGAGAGAGAGAGAGAGAACGCAAGGAAGTAGGTATAATGCGAAGGCGAGTACGAGAAAAGAATGTCGTGAGATGTACTATAGGCACGAAGCATTTAATTAAAACGTAACGTCTCGCAATCAGAATACTTCTCCGAGTACTTGTTATAAAGACGCAACGTCGAGATTCTCTTGCGATATTCGTGCGTGAATATTTTTTACTTATGAAACATGAATGTTCTCGGTTGCACACAAAAAAAAAAAAAAGAAGAAGAAGAAGAGGAAGAAAAAGAAAACAAAAAAAATTACGGTAAGCAATGTACGTGTCATTCTTATAGATTTCATCATTTGACCATTACTCACATAATTCAATCGTTCAATCTTAGATATTTTTTTTTATTTACAAACGACATAATAATAATAATAATTATTTTTTAATTTATAATAATAACGCTAACGACGACGAGGAGGATATTTATTATCAATAAACTTCATTTTATTTCTAAAATTTATCCGCAAATAAAATAACATTTATCCTATTTGAATAATTAACAAATAATGTTATAACCGAGTTAACAGATGATTTCCTTTGATATATCAATTGATACAAAAACTTTTCTTACGCCAGGATATATAACGAATAAAATTTCATAAAAGATAAAGTGCAATTACTGAGAGTCAATTATCAATCCATTCGGGTTAATTCCACTCGTATCGTGTATCCACTCAACGTTAATCTCTTTTTGCTGGCGAGAGTTTCTTTTTCCTCTCCTTGTTCTTCTTCTTCTTTTTTTTTTTTTTTCCTGTTTCACTCATCATTTGCCGCTACTTCCTCCGAAGTAAATTATATAGGTGATCGATTCGAACTAAGCGTGGCTCGCGACGCGTCACGATCGAGAATCTAAGAAAAACGAGCGAGACACCGAGAGTATATAGCTCGCCGCAAGAAATCGATCCAAGTCAAATGAAACGTAGCTCGAAAACATTTATGCCGGTAAGACCTCGATCGTATCGAGTCGCGATCGTGTGTCCCTTTTAATTTCCTTTTTCTTTTCTTTTCCATTCTTCATTTTTATTTTTATTTATTTATTTATTTTTTTTAATTATTTTCTTATCCGCGTTCAACGTCCTCCTTTTATAAAATCAGATTTATTCTAAATAACAAATCGTTACTAACCCAGTCCATTTGTAATAACTATTAACACGCGCTGACAAAGCCAATTCAATAATAACATCTATTAATTCGATCAATAAGCAGATAACAATGGAATGTTCGATTTAAACAAAAAAAAATATATATATATATATATATATATATATATATATATATATATGGAAAATTGACCGACCCAATGACGTCTCGATATAAAATTGATTCAACTTTAAATCGGTTATGGTTATTATTTCAAAGATTTGTATCCCTAAATATATTCCCTCGCTCCTCCCCCTCCACCCTCCTAAAAAAAGAAAAGAAAAGAGAACTTATTTCGATAAACGACAGAGTTCAAAGGAACAAACGTTGATTGAAAAAATATAAACCAATATCGAAAGAAGGATTGACGACGCGAACCGAAAGCCTAAAGCTCGAATGTCGCCGCGCCGTCTCGACCATACAGTAGCAACAAGTGTCTTCGCACGGTTACCATGTAGCACTTACCACTTGTTGCCACTATTTTTACGACATCTCGGCGAGGCATATAGACACCAGGGTGGTTCTGTGAATGAGAGCCGAACGACGCATCGAATATCACCGGATACGAGATATCCGTCGATATTAGAATTCGATGTTCCTAATACTTTCTTACGTAAAAGCTACAACAAAAAAAAAAATTGTTAACGTCGATTTAAAATTAATTCGCTGAGATATTGATATACCGATTATATATCGTTTTTATCCGAACTCAATTCATTTTACACATTACATTGCGTATATAACGTTAGTTCTGAAATAATTGGGCTAACGTTAGTATATAAGATATATCTGTTGGTTCGACCAATAAGTGGATAATATTGGAATGTTTAATAATAATAATAATAATAAAAAATATATATATATATATATATTGAATATCGACCGACTCGATAACGTGTCAATTAAATCGATTAAATTTAACTAGGCTGTGGTTATTGTTTCAAAGATTTGTGTAAAAAAGTATTCCAAAACAAAACAAAAAAAAAAAAGAAAAGGAAAGAGAAGTTTAAACAAAACTTATTCTATACGCGATCAAGTTCGAAGAAACGAACGTCGATTGAAAAATATAAATTAACACGCATGACCTGGTTGTTATGTAAGATACGAATTTCACCATTATTATAGTGAATTAAAATCGATATTAATCGTTTCGAAAGGTACACGGATTTTAATGTTCGTATTATACATATATACTTTTAGGGCTACATTGTAATATCAACGAGTACGCGCAGTGAAAGTTATATGGGACACTAACGTTCCTAAGTACACTAAAACAACTGAGAACGGTATCACATAACATGCAGTAACGTCCATCGAAAACCAGGTCACCCCCCTATAAGTAATAAAATGCAATCGCAAAATATTAAATTGGGACTAACGAAAGTCATTAACAAAAGACAACCGTGAAATTTGATGGATGATATAAAATTCTGAAGAGAAGCAGGCAAAAATTACTAAACGTTGATCGAATGAATCAACAATCACATGAAAATAGGTATGACACTCCACCAAGAAATAATTGATATAGACAGAATCGAGGTACTTTCAGTTCAACAAAAATAAACCAGGTTAATCACCCATCATATTTATTTATGGTGTAGAGTATTTAACACCTTAAAAAAAGGAATTAATAGAAACGATAGAAAAAAAAAGATCACCTTTCAAAGATCAATTTTTATATCCTATAAGTATTCAGTAAATAAATAAATAAAAAAAAATAGATTTAACTAGCATAGAAAAATATTTATTGATTATTAACAAGCTAGATAAAAAACGAAAAACTCAATTATATACCTACAAAATGTGATAATTAAAATTCCTCGAAGTTAATAATCGCAGGTTCACATTCCATCACATGCGATATTAATTAATTAAGGACGCGTTAAAACGACAAGGACAGAAGATAATACGCGTACGTATTATTCGGTGTTGATATCAAGCAACAAAAAACTAACCAAGAGATATACAATATTAAACACGTCCATTGCGAACGGTTGTTAACATAAAATAGCCGTAAAAAAAAAAACAGCCATAAAAAAGAAAAGAGAGAAAAGCCATAACACAATGCATGCGTATGTCAGTTGTCAATCGGACATTTTACTGTAACAAAAAATCTACTTTGCATAAAATCTGCGAAGAAAAACACGTCGCTGAACAATGATTGACTTGGGAAAGCAAAACTTGGAAAGCTAAGTGTATTGCAATCGTCGAGGAAAAAAAAGAAATAAATAATTTTCATTTTTAACAAAGAACATAATATGAAATGTACACATAAAAATATGATTAAAAACAACATACTGTGTATAAACAATAATTCGTATAAGATTATGAAATTACATGAAGGCTTTAAGTATCATCGCTTTTAGGACAATTCAAATGGCTAATACACTGCTATTAACTACGCAGTTCAAATGTCAAATGCTCAGGAAACTAAATGTATGCATGCATCTCTCATGGTATTACGGATAACGCAAATTTGTGCCGGCGTTACGTCAGAGGTTCATAAATAGTCGACTTCGAACGTATAGAATAGACCTAATATTGATCGAAGTTATCTAAATTTTTTTGGATTCCGTCGTTCGTTACGATGTAATTACCGCCTTTGTATCTTGCCTTTGTTTTCTCGACTTTTCAAAAACGGTGACGAATGCGTGTCAAATTTTGACAGAACATAATTATCTTCGATTATGCATATCAGGTCTATAGTTTACGTAAAAATGAGATATCATTAGTACAGTTATTTGCTATAATCAACGATAAACGTCGATAATAATTTATAAGAATGTTTTTTTTTTTTTTTTTTTTTTTTTCTATTACTAACAGTCTCGTTTGAGATCATTCTAGGACGCTAATGATCAATTTTGAAATGTCGACGTTTGACACTTGCCGCACGTGTGCTCGGCGAGGATAGAAGAAAAGAAAAGAAAAGAAAAGAAAAAAACTAGAAAAGAAAATAAATCAAACAACAAAAAGAAAATATGGGAAAAGAAAAATAAATAGAATGAAACTCGCGTGAAATAAGAGAGATACGTAGTAGATATCGTCTGGATCGACATATTGCAACAGGCATCTGCAATGCACCGGCATCGTGGCTCCGGGCAAAAGATATTTCTTCAACGCTCGATGACGAACGACATTATCGTCTGTACACAAACGACCTGGCCGTCGCAGTTTGCTTTGAGAACGTAGAATACGTATATACATAATATAATGATGCTGGAGAATGGTAACGACGTAATCACTTACACGCAACGCGTACTCCGCAATTGTAATTACATAATGCGACATTTACGTACGATGTTGCTGCATAATAATAAACTGCCATATTCGCGTTCAATCCATAAGGGAAAGAGGATAATGAACATTAGATCCGAAACGATAATCGTAGAATATGAACATTTGCAGTTAATCGAACGGACAATGAAATGAAGGATAAACGAGGTGAAAGAAGAGGGAAGAAGAAAAAAATCAAGAAACGAATCAACTTCTTTCTTATTCGTCCGAAGAGACCGACCGCACCCCATTAAACGATGAGTCCATTTTACACCAGCCTAGAACCTTGAACGATCTATGTTACGCCGCATGGATGCCTCGACACGCCCGACAAGAATTCATCTCTTTAATTTACTTTCGAAAGAAAATTATGGTGCATACCGAGGCGATCATATCCATATCTAACAGTTCAGACACGAACGTCATTCGAATTTATAAAAAAAAAAAGAAAAAATGCGAACAATATTTCAAGAATCTTCGAGAATGTGTCGATATGATTAAAAAAAAAAAAAAAAAAAGATTTAAGGAAAAATAAATAAATAAAATAATTCAAGGGCGCGCACAAAATATGTGTAATTTGATTTGAAATAAGGAGAGATCGAAGAAATTTCGTGAAATAAGATCAAATGAATCCTTCTTCTATAGAGTAATCTGAATATATAGTTTTGAATCAATAAAAGCAAGTTCATTTTCACTGGAGTGACACCGAGAACGTCCACTAGAGAACGTTACCGTCACGCATAACATTACACGCATTACACGCGTTCGGTACCAAAGCGTGCAAGTACCGTCCTTACCGACAATCGGTAGAACAAACGATACCATTCTCTATGGAGTTGTTGGTATGCAGCAGTATCGATGCAACCAGATCCACCTAATGAACACTAAACACCGATCCATTCTTCTCCGATAGGTCGTATGATGCACTATATAATCGCTTCTACGTTCTGACTGATCATCAGAAAACTGTCTGTATAATCGCTGTTTCATAATAAAACGTTCTGATGCGAGTCAGGCGAACGCTACAAATTTCTCGCGTAAATTTTTTACCAACGAACGAATTTCACACCGAATGACCGGTACCGCCATTTTTTTTCTCCTCATCTCACAACTCGGAATGTTATTATATCGCAAACGCATGAATATAAGTAAGCAACGAATATTTTCAAATGATAATAAAACTATTGCAAATGTCATGGACCCAAAAAGGATTTCTTCTATCTCTATAATCATATTTTTATTGTATTACTTGAATTCTTGCAACGATCTATTTCGTGTTCTTCCCTTTTTTTTTTTTTTTTTTTTAAATTAGAAACGAGCTTGTACCAAGCCCAAACGTTGATTCATGCTAACGGTCTAAAGGTTAAAGGAAAGAAGCTAGTGAAAAGGAACACAATAATAATACAGCCAACTAGTTTCCTCATTGGGATCGACTTAACGATCGATACGTTACGCATGAGAAAAGGGAGAGAGAGAGAGAGAGAGAGAGAGAGAGAGAGAAAGAGAGAGAGAGAGAGAGAGAGAGAGAGAGAGAGGTGGGGTTAAGAGGGAGAAGAGAATTAACTTGTACAGCTGCACCGGTGAAAAGCAGTCGTCTCTTGAGAGACTACAAACGGTGCGAGTTTGGCCATCGCTCGTTGCTCCATTCAAAACAGCACGAACGAACGAACGCAAGCATGCACGCACACACATATACCACTCTAGATATAAAGAGTAAAACGTCATGGGAAAGAAATTATAAAAAAGAAAAAGAAAAAAGAAACTACAAGACAACCGGTTTTTCATCGTAAAGATCGCACACGATGAAGACGTAACGAAAGAATATGTCCTCGCAATAAAGTGATAATGGAAGATCATTCGCGATCGATGTAACGTGAAATTATTGACAGGCCTTTGATCTTCGTTAATGACGTTACACGAGCCGACGATCCCGTGTCAACGATAACGTGGAATGTACCCCGTGCGACAATTTAATTTATTAACGGCATTTCAAAAGCCCGCAACCACTACCACTCTCACTCTACTACGCTATAAATCAACCCCATTTGCTCGTGGATCGTGGATTAAGGGTGAACACATTGACGATTCGCGAGAAATTTTCAAGTACCTTCGACGTCATGTCCCTGTCTGCGACTAAAATCAATCGGAGTTATGCATGAGGGCTAATGTCTACCACATGTCGGGACATTAAATCAATATTTAAATAACGAATAAGTTTGTTCAGTTTCAAATTAATTGTATTCAATATTTCTTAATTTGACGATTACAATTACAGACCAAATGAAAAGTAAACTTAGTCAGGGTAAATTTAAACTCGTGAAGTCCGATAAAATTGTCTGGTAAAATTTTATCAAACGAATGAAACGCTTACGATAGAAACCGTACGACGTGAATACCGTCCCCAGTATTAATACCGGATGATTATGTATTGACCCCAGTTGTTTATATCTTATAAATAACGATATATTCAAATGATTTATAATAAAACGAAGGATGCACGATGAACTTTAAACACTTTCTGTCATATTGACGTTCCGAGTTGCAAATCTTCTGTAATACGATATAAACGTAAATCTTTCTCTCTTTCTCTTTCTCTCTCTCTCTCTTTCTTCTATCTCCATTTAGCTCCTGCAAATAAATAAGTGACCAAGATATCGAGGTTCTTTCCTCTTCATTTCACGTACATTCTTATATCAGTATTACGTCCGTTAGCTTCAATGGAAACAAAGCGTTAAAGTCGGGATGTGTACCGTTATGCGATTACTATGCCACTGCGTCGTTCTAGAGAATGTGGGTGGAAAGTAAGCACCTCTATATCTCTCTCTCTCTCTCTCTATATATATATATATATATATATATATATATATATATATATATATATATATTTCTATAATTCTCTTTGAAATCTTCGATATACGTGTATACCCAATTATTGTCTCCTTTACTCATTTGTGTGGACGAATATAGGAATACATTATTATTCTCATCCAAAATTGACAACATTGACCGAGCCATAAGTCGACGATTCAAAAAAAAAAATTGTTTTCCAAACGACTGCCAAATCATATTTCTAATGTTCTCTTACAGTTCTTATTTCATTAATACAAAAAAAAAAAAACTAAAGTTATAACAAACCGAAGTATATATATCGGATATGATCGGATACGAGTCAATAGCAACGATAAAATTTTATCGTACGATCGACAATTCCTTTTCGAGCATTGAAATAATATTTTTTTTTTTTTTGGTTACATGCTTTCAATCGATTTTTTCTTTTCAATCAATTTTTGAAATATCGTTCTCCCTTCAAAAAAAAAAAAAAAAAGAAAAGAATAAAACTGATCGTCGATCGTTTGGAATATAGAGAATCTTTTATAAAAAAACATTCGGTCTTAAACAACGGTTTGAAAAATGAAGTCTTCTAATCTAAATAATAAAGGTGTTGGACAGAGAAAGGAGGCTACTGAATCGATCGAAGACTTACCGTATTCTGATGAAACCGCAGGCTACCGGATCGACGGAGCGTGCCACCACGAATATTCGCAGGTGCCAGCTCGACTTGCTGACCGTCGCTTCCACCTCGTCTCGAGAGCTCTGATAGTTCCGCGACTGGTTGCACCTGCGGATCACATAAGATGTATGTATACATATATATATATATATATATATATATATATATATATATGTATATTTTTTTTCATATTTCTTTTTTTTTGCATTCGTTTCGCTTCGATCTTGTTTAGCCTGTAGGATGTTAACGAAAAAGGTTTTATTTCATTGATCTTATCCGGTCTGGCTTATGAAAATCTTCATGAATCATCGATTATCATCAACTACTACATCTGCATAAGATGATAGCATTATCTGGAATGTAAACGTTCGAAAATAACTCCGGACGAGCTTGTATCTCTTTCTCTCTTTCTCTTCGAATCGAGGCCGAGTGCATCTACACCCACGTGCTCTTGACCTACGCACGAAGGTCGTCACGAATAATGCCGGCAACTATAACGAGTAATGCTCTTTCGTTACATGTACGTATGCATGTACACACATGCCCAATAATACTCGAAAGGATCCCCATTCAAAGAGAGCAGTCTTATAAAAAAAAAAAAAAAAAAAAAAAAAAAAAAAAAAAAAAAAAAAAAAAAACAAAAATCAAACCAGTCTTATGTGCATCATCGCGATTCTCAATATGTATGGTTGGGGTAGGGGGTGGGTGGTGGTGGGGGAGGAAAGGTATGTACGACGAGAATATATAAGTATAAGTCGTAAGATAATTTATACTTTTTCGAGGATACATATTTATTTCATTGTAATACTTTAAAATATGAGCTGTCATCTTTGAAGGAAAGTGGTATATAAATTCGATTAAGAAGAAGAAGAAAAAAAAAAGAAGGACAACTGAACCCGAATAGAGATTAACATCTTCTTTTTATTATTCATAGAAGAGAAAAGGAAAAAAAAAAAAACAAAATTGTGCCAAAGCACTCACGCAAACATTGATTTGGCTCGGTAATAATAAATAACCTAACAAAACATTAAATCAAAACTACCAAGGTTTCTCTAACTGTTAGATGGCGAAGCAGAAGAAAAAAATGTTATTACGCAGAGATTCATGAGAGGTAACAATTGACATAATCAATTTATCACTAATATGAATGATATCAAGCATTTGACATAACTTCGAGGAAACGTATAACTTTGAATAATTTTCAACGTTTACTACGTCATCGTTCCATTTTGTAATTTAAATTGGACAATAAAAATTGAATAATAAACGTAGGTGTCTGATAGCTCATGATGAACAGTAGTATGCGTACACGCCTTTTTTACGCATCAAGATTAACACACGCGTGTCGTGATAGGTCGTGCGTGTCCCTCGAGTGAGTGAGTACTGAGTAGTGAGTGAAATGAATGAAATGAGTGAGTGAGTGAGTGAGGGAGGGAGTGAGTTAGCGAGTGAGTGAGTGAGTGAGTGAGTGAGTGAACGAGTACACGCACGCACGGGTCTGTATGTCGTGAAAGAGCACGTATGCAGTACAGGAAGCAGGATGTTGACGAAGAATGAAAAAGAACGGGAGGGTAAAGGAGGGTGGGGGAGGAGATCTTTCGACGGTCGCTACAACGCCAAACGTACGCGTGAGCTTATGCGAATCGCGTGACGGAAAGGGGACCAGACCGAAACCTAATGTCGCATGAATTTGCGTATTTTAACGGATTGATCATTGTTATTATTTTTCTTTTTTTTTTCCTTTTTTGTTCTTTTCATTTACCTCGGGCGATGACATATCGTTCGTAACTTTTTTTTTCTTTTATTTATATATATATATATATATTTTTAACTTCTTCGCACCTCTTTCATCGTCTATTTGATCTACGATATCATTGGTCGCTCTCTATTGTACTCGTATTTATTAATAATATTATTAATATAATTATATTGTAATTTATTAATTGTTTACGTAATTAATTAGTACTACGAGATTAATTAACACTAGAACTATCGAAATCAATCAATGTTCATATCCTAATTTTATAATTATTGAAATGATAATTATTAAAAAAAAAAATGTGTCGATCAAAAGTCCTTTTCGTTTGTTTATCGTTATAAGATTAAGGTTAAATAAAAATAATGACAAGTAGACTTTGATTATACGAGTAATATCGACGAATCATTTAAAAACGAATATCGATAAATCGTGCGATTATTTTAATCCGTAGACTCGAGAAAAGAAATTGTCATTTTTCTATAGCTCTTCTTTTCGTTCTTACTCTTCCCGATAACTACAAATACGCTTAACCTATTAAATATGTACATTTAAAAGTCTACGCGTATACGAGATACAATATTTATACATTCAATAACGCAAGAAAGAGACAACAATATTTTTTTATATTCCTATTTCAAGATAAAGCTTATCATCTAACAAGTGTGCCTTAACGTTAACCTTGAAACCAAAACGTGAATCGTAAAAAAGAAAACACACTTTTCTTTTTAAAAAAAAAAAAAAAAGATAAATAGTCGTGAAATGGTTATTGAAATGTTTGAAGGACGATTTCGATCGATGATTTTCGATATAAGGGACAATCGACGAAAGGGTTGGAAAAAAAACAACGCGGTTGATAATAACAAACAAGCATAGACCGTATTCCTTTACATTTCTAAGTATTCTTCGAGGAAGTATTCAAGCTATAGACAATCTTCGGTGGAATGTGGAAAGAGCTCTAACGGATGTTTCTGGGTTTTCTTCGAAGATACATTACTTAAGCTCTTCGATCGTGGTGAAAAAAAAAAAAAGACAAAAAAAAACGAAACTTCGGGATTTATCGTAGAGCCGATCTCTCTCGACGACGACGAGGTGTCTAAATTCCAGTCACAGAAATTTTGTACCTGTTCTTCTAAAAAGAAATAAAAAAAAAAAAAAGAAAGAAAAAAGAAATAGAAAAATCAAGAAGAACGCTTGCATGAAAAATAGTAATAGCGAGACATTCTACGTCTGTTATAAATATATTCACAAATATGAAATAAAATAAAAATAAAAGATTTCATACGCATGTGTAGGCGCGCGCGCGAGCGTGTATGTCAAATTTAAAAGGAAGAAAAAAAAATTGGTGTCGAAGCGAAAGACGATTTGTTAGAAATCGTACAGTTCGTTGTGATCGTTCGTTCGTAAGAAATAAAATTAATCCATCTATTTATCCAGATAAGATAAAGGATCAGATTAAAATATTATACGTGGCGAGTAAAGATAACGCAGATAGGATATGACATCCATAAAACGTTAATGTATCAGTATAGCTTTTGTAAATAATGTCAAAGATAATAGATAATCGCCTTATGTGTAGGCGTGCACGCGCGCGCGCGTGCATGCGTTTTGAATTTTCGATATTCTCAGCTTGCCGAGAATTTCAATAGAGATAAACGATGTAAACTAAACGTTTGGAAAACTTAGAAGAATAATAATTGTGCAACCATCTAATCGAGGATGATCACGATTTTGCGAGAGCGCGCGATTCAACCGCAAAGAATTCGTATCTTCTGTCAAATCAATTAAACCGCGTAAAAAGAATTCCAAGGCGTTACTACGGCCATGTTGTCGAGAAATGAGTCAGCGATCATTCCACGATTGTGGAAGCGAATAATCCGCCAGTTCGTTCCTATTCGATGATCTCGAGTATTGTTTCAAATGGATCAGTAAAAATTCAACGTTACAATATACCTTCGGATGAAATAACAACGACACATTAACATTTAAATCGACTTCAATATGCACAATATAATGTATTTCCAGTGATTTAATTTCTCATTAAATTTGTTCAACCAAAACAGACAAGGAAGAGAGGAAAAAAAAAGCAAAAACAAGAATCTCTTCCACGATATCATTTTTCGATTATTCCTAACTCCAATGTTTGTTCATAATAACCAACATAAATATTTTTCCTTTCCTAGAGATTCACGAAAGAGGACGAATCGTGCGTTAAATGATTGACGAACAAAAACGTAATGGTAACAATATAAAAAAAAAAAAAAAAAAAAAAAAAAAAAAAAAAAAAAATAAAAAGGAATTTGATAAAATCGCCCAATAAGACAAAGGTATGATAACGATTAGATCTTCAAAAATACATTGAAACGCATAGACAAAACAATAGGAGAAATTCAACTAATCGTAGTATCAACTGTACTAATCGAAAAGATTCACAAACGTGACCCGGTGAATCTAGTCGTGCATTAAAAAAAAAAAAAAAAAAAGAAAGAAAAAAAAGAGAGAAGAGTAATACGCCTTCCAGCACCAAATTTCGCGCTTATCTTTCGGCCCGTAGATCCGGCAATCATCTCTCTCTCTCCCTCTCTCTTGGAAGTATCTCGTATTATATATATTTCTTTTTAGGACTCCCGACGAGTACGAGACAAGGTTTAAAGCATGACAGGCCCGTTGAATCTTTTTCTACCCAGTTTTTGTCACGATAAAAGGGTTGGGGGGGGGGGAATAAGAGATAGTGGGTAGGGGAAAGGATTCATGGATGCTGGAGAACGATCTTGCTTTCTTGGAAAACCTTCTCTCCTCCCGCAACTGATTCTACTTGGCCAAGTATAGTCTTATTACGGAACGTGACTCATGATCCCGCTATATTCGGTACCAACGGCAGTGGCAATGAACCAAAAGACGAAGACGACGACGACGACGACGACGACGACGAAGACGACGACGAAGACGAGGACGAAAACGATGGCCTCTTGGAAAACACCGTTTCTTTTCCTTTCCTCTTTCTCCTTTACGTTCTTCTTCACGTAACGATACGCCTACTTACGTACGTCGTTGCGTGCATCGAATCCCAGCTATTCGAATTCTTTCTTTTTTTTTTTTTTTTTTTTTTTTTTTTTCTTTCCAAAAGTCATTTCGACGTACGAGAACAAAACTTTATCTTTACTCGTTCTTTTTCATTTCTTTCTTTCTATTTTTCTTTATTCTTTTTATTTTTTATTTATTTATTTATTTATTTTTTTATTTGAATAAATGAAACCGGTCGTAATCAATGGAAAACAAAAAAAATGCAGAAAAGGTATTTGACACAATGTTCGGATGATAGAGAAAAAAAAAAAGAAAAGGAAGATACACTTTTCGAATAACGATTCAATTCTTATTCGCGCGTTTTATTCAATCCATTATCCTCGGGATTGAATTTTTCTGTTTCGAATTTTACGCGAGAAAATAGTTTGCGAATTTTGTTTGACGGTAAGAGAGAAGAAAACAAAAAATTGTGTTTAATTTTTTTTCTATATCTCCACGAGATAAATTCAAAATCCTTAAATTTTACGATTCCTTCGAAACCATCGATTTTGTCGATAATTTTCCTTCCTTCCCGATATCACGGAATATAAGGAAAAAAAAAAAACGAAAAAAAAAGGATTAAAACCAAACCGAATTCTTATTCTTTTGTCGGCCTTCACAAACTTCGTGAATTCATTCATGTCCGATTCAACTCCTCGAATTTAAACGAATAAACGAAACGCATTACAAGAAGCTCGGCGTATCTATTTACGATCATTGGTAAGACGATTAGGGCGCGCAATGTTTACGTTTCTACAACTACACGTACGGATACAAACACTCATATTTTTTGTTTATTTTTTTTATGCGTTAGCATTTACTAAGAATTCTCCTGATACGCGTTTACATAGATTTTATTTATTCTCCTTCTCTGTATTTCCCGACAATTTAGAAAAGTTTTCTTTTTTCTTTTTTCTTTTTTTTTTCTAAGGACATTCAAATTGATTTATAAATCTTGAACACCGAGTAATATAAAATATCACGTTAATGAGATTCATCAATATGTTATAGTTGATTTAACGGACTTCGTGGTACACTTAATAAGATGTTAAATCTTTCTTCTTCTTGAATGTATACGCGTGTGTGATCGCGCGCCCATGTATGTGCATGTATGTGTATACGCTCAAAACAAAACAAAAATAACAAGAAAGACAACTCGACTTGCTCCAGTAATACTCTAACCGGTTCCTATCTATCACACGATCTACAAAGCTGAATCATTGAATTGGGCCAAGTTACATCTAAACCGTGATTACCGCGAACAAAGAAACAAAAAAAAAAAAGGAAAAGAAAAGCGAAAGAAGTGGAAGAGTAAAAACGAAGTGTGGTGAAATTTATCGATTACTATCTTAAGATATTACTCGCAATATTTATTAATCTGAAGAATAGTTATTTTTGTCGAACATCGAAGTAGGATACAAAAAGAGTGAAAGAGAGAGAGAGAGAGACAATAACACGATCAGCAAAAAATTTTCGTCGACTGCTAACTTTTTTTTTCTTCGTAGTGCGATGCAGTTTTACAAAAAACTGCATCGTCTTTTTAGAAAGAGAGAAAAAAAAAATAAAAAAGGAAGAAGAATGAACAAAGCCCGAAACACGAGCTACAATGACTGCTCACCGAGGTGAAACTAATGAATGCCCTTTCGAATGGGCTAACAACCAGATAAAGTTCCAATTTCTACTATGTTGAAGCCCAGCTAGCTAGTTTTTTCTACATACGAAATTTGTAAGAAAAAAAAAAAAGAAAAAAATATGTTCGTTCACACTCTACCACCCGATTATTCTGATCCTTTAGATCAATGATTTCTAACCTTAAAAAAAAAAAAAAAAAGACAATCATCAATTTTTGATAAATTTACCAATAATTATGAAATCAAGTTAAGTAAACAGTTTTGTTATTTTTTGTTTATCCTTAAATAGTTGTTGATCAAACAATATTTCGATTCAACAACTATCGATCATGCTATTTATATATATAAATACACAAGCTTTCACAATGTTTCAAATGGGGAAGATTCGTAATAAGACATGTTTTTTAATAAACACTTCGATACACTACATATCTTTTACCAATTTAGTTTATTATTTAATTAGTTTATAATTTAATTTACTTATTTGGTTTAGTAGTAATAAAAATTTGGAAAGTTATGAAGTTATAATTGATGTGCTTCTTTAAATGATCATGATTACGTACAATCATTACGAACGACAAAAATGTTTTTAATTACTGATAACTATTGTTTGACGGTATATCGACAGTAATTGTTTGCCTTCTTTCTTCATTCAAAAAATTTTGTTAAATACGTCCTTGTCTCATATATCAGTATCGTAAAATATTTGAAAGTACTTCTTTCAGGAATCGATTGATATAAAATAAAAAAAAAAAAAAAAAGGAATTGATATTAGCAATCGATCATCATGATCATCACGTTCTATACAATCCTACACGAAAAATACACAAAATAATAGAACTTTTGAAAATAAGAAAATAAATGAATTTTTCTTCGTACGTTTATCACGATAAGATATATCTTATATCTGTTATTCATAAAGATATATACATATATATATATATATATATATATATATATATATAGATAATTGTCTAATTAAAAATCTTTTTAATTACTTCCCCTGGTTATATAGATATAAAATGAAAATTAAAAAGAATCAAGAAACGGTCCGTCACGGTCCAAGAAGAAAATACTCGAGTTAAATGGCTCGTACTCTTTACGATAGAGTGCTCTATAACAAGGAACGTGTCGTAACTTGGCGCCTATTCGAGGGAAACGTAACGAGGGACGTGGAGCATAGCACATCCGCCTCTTTCTCGCGAAATTGTTTACTTTGGCGAATATCCAGAAACATCCGGAGAGTCTCGGGAAAGAGAAAGAAAGGAAGAAAGAAAGATAGAAAGAAAGAAAGATAGATGGAAAGAAAGAAAGAGAAGAAGAAAAAGAGAGAGTACGACACTCCTCTCCTGCTTTCCCAGTCTTGATTCTTCTTCCCCTTGCTCTTTCTGCATCGGTATAAACAATCGACATAATGAGGAATTGTGTGTGCCTGTATGATTTATGTATGTATATGTGTATATGTTTGTATGTATATGTGTATATGTTTGTTTGTGTATATCTCTCTCTCTCTCTCTCTCTCTCTCTATATATATATATATATATATATATATATATATATATATATATAGAGAGAGAGAGAGAGAGAGAGAGAACAGGGGTGGAAGAAGGAAGGAAGGCATTATTAAAGAGCATCCAATTCTAAAGAGAAGGTGGGGACGTGCCAGACGATTCGTGTTAACTCACGTTTACGCTCTGACGAATCAAAAAATATTAACTGAACCCGAATATTATCGAGATAACTAAAAACAATTATTTCTATAACGAACGAAAGTATTAACGTAAGAATTTATTTTTCATTTATACGTTCTACGTTTTTACCATTTCGGTGTATCTTTATTCTTAATTTTTTTATCTGTACGTCCACATAACGAAGTCAATTTCGATCACGTTAACGAGATATTTTATACGAATGTTGTCGGACGACAATTTCTTTTTTTTTCTTTATTTTTTTTTCTCTTTATTTATTTATTTATTTTTTTTTTCTTTATTATAATTTCTGATTAACGCGTCGGACCTGTACTGTTAAAATGTTTTGAAAAATATTTTCCACTTGTTATAGTTCCTCGCGTCTATCCGCGACTATCATCGGTAGAAAGATTAGAACAAATAATGTTTACGATTCTCCGAATGCTTTTCTAATTGACCTATTAATTAAGATCAATGAACGTGAATGCATGAAATCTATTTAATATTAAAAATAAAATTTTATGGATGAAGGCCACGGGAGCTTTGTAAAAATGAATAAATTAAAAAGAATAACCGAAAAGTATATAATGTTATTTGTTCTTTTTTTTTTATTTGTCTTTTTCTAATAAAAGCAAATAAACAAATGATTTATCTTTTATTATGGGAGAGGTTTACCCTTATATAACCCAATTTTGTCATTTAAAAAAAAAAAAGAAAAGAAAAAGAAAAAATATCCAATGTCAAACTTATAGGATAACATACGAATATAACAGAAAAGTTAATCTTCGCGTATGGAACAAAAAAAAATAAACTTTGTTACGAAAAATAAAAGATATAGATATATGAGCGTATAACGTTGATATTACAAGGCATTATAAAGAGTTAAATCTTCGAGTTAATTTGTTTTATCCAGTTATCTTTCTTTTATTCGGTCTATAAAAATTTATTCGATTTTAAATAGAGTACCTTATATATATATATATATATATATATATATTATATACACATACATTTGATTAACCTCCGTATTTTGCACGACACTCACGAAGAAACTTTCATTCAGAGCAAAGCTCTCCCCACCCTCATCTCACCCTGGATCAATCCGATTCGAGTCGAGCCATCGAACATTGACTAGGCAGCAGCGATGGGATCAAACGTTTCTCTTACAAATAGAAACAATGGAAGGGTCGAATATATTTCATCGATAATCCGATAACAATAGTCTTTCTCTTTCGTACGCGAAACACGATTTTTCAAGCATTCAACTCGCCTATAATAATAACAACGGGATAGATATGAAATATTTAACGTTGATGATAAATTGAAATATTTTCTCTTAATCGACATTCCTACGACCGAACCGATACATTCTATCGAGATTTCTAATTTTTTTATAGAGTAATCGTATTCGAATGCATGTATATATTCTAGCGAGCACCTTGAATTCCATGCAGGTCACTGGTGAACTACACTGTGAATGTCATTTAAAACACCTGTAACATTTGCGTTCTAAAACTGGCAGATCTATTTGTCCATATATGAACACATTTATTCCTAAAGCATCACGAAGGGAAAAAAAAAACGATAGTAGTATAAAGTATAAAAGAATAATTATTATATTTTTGATATGTGACCCTTAAGCAATTAGAAAATCATTCTCATTTATTCGTCGAAATGAATCGACATATCGAAATATCGCTCATCCCAATCGTTACGTTCTATTAGTTCGCTTAATATAATTTAAAAATAAAAATATAGAATAAATAAATTATTAATACCATATATAAAATTTTTTAAAGAATGTACAATAAAAATTATCGAGTTTCTTCCAAATGTTAAAAAAAAAAAAAAAAGAAGAAGAAGAAGAGAAGAAAAACAAATGATTTTATTCGACCGAATAAAAATTGCATTGACTCACTGATAGATTTATAATACTCGACGTAACATTTTTTTTTTCTAACGGTCATTTCTAATGACTTTATTATGCTCGTTAACACGTTGATCCATCGACGTGTCATTTCTCGTGTTTTTATTTTTCTTTCTTTTTTTATTTTTTTTTTTTTTCCCTAATATAAAATTGAACAATCGATTATTCTCAATTGTCACAATTTAAATCTTAATATTTGAGTCGAAACAAAACCTGTTTTGTACGTACTCATGAATCGATCGCATCGCTATGATCGCTCTTTTGAACTCGGATGAAGAAAGAGAGAAGACGAAATGAAAGATGTGGTTAGAGAAACGGCAGCGGGTGGGAAACTCCTCGATTTGCGCAATAAACGTTCAACCAAGCTTCGACCTTTCGACGTTAACTGCATCCATCTTCTCCTCCTTTCCCCTCCTCCTCCCCTCTCTCTACCATCCTTCTTCTCCTCCCACACCATGGCGTATCTCTTCGTCAAATATCGCAATCGCGTCCTCACAATTCCGAATCGTAATTACTTCTCTTACGTGGAAATCAGACTGCGAAAGGGACAGCAAATAGATCTTGGGGAATTTGACTGAAAGGCAATGACCCCTAACGATTCCACTACAATTTGCCATTCCATTAAACTTAAGAGCTCATAATAATTCCTAATCTCGCGAATCAAGGAAATTCAAGGAATTATTCGATATGTAAAAAATTCGTTTTTCGATATGTAACAAATTTTTCTCCTGAATAAGTTTCTCGTCGCACGTGTTTTTGTTTTTTTTTTTTTTCTATCTTTCATTTCTTTCTCCGAGATCTCTAAACGTTAAGCGTCATTTTAACTATATGAGAAAAGTTTTAGATGAAGTTTAAAGATCGTTGAAAAATTTGTTATGTATTCTAAAGAGCTATTGTGTCTGATTTGTATTTATCTACTTAATGGTAGATAAATCATTTTGTAAGATGAAGATATTTTTTGTTTTCATCTTGTTACTCACAAAAATTGATAGATTTAAAGAAAAAAAAATATAAGAAAAATCTTAAGACTGATATCGTCGCTTTTATAATCCATCATATTTTTTCAAATATATATTTGTATATATTCAAACGATTAAATAATATCATAAAGAAATATTTGAGAGCCATATATATTTTTATTACCTTTATCTCAACTAATTAAAAATTAATTGATCATATAAAATACGCATATTTTTATTTTTATTCATTACGAAATTAGTTATTGTCTTCGTTAAGTCTACTATGTTACTTGAAAATGAAAGTTGTTTTATTTATATACTCGATATAAATCACTTTGAGAAATCCTTCTCACGTCTATTTTTTATCATATATAACCTTTACTTATTTATATACTTACGTATTATTATAATATATTATAAATTCTATTTTTACATTGTACATGTATTACGTGCTAACATTTTACAATTTTTATGCAACTATATCAAGCTTTTATTATATATAGAAACGGAAAACGATTTAACACCGAACAACTTATTATTTATTCCATTCTTAAGAAAATTGTTCATTCCTTACGACTTAAAACAGACAGTATAAAAAGCAACGCTTTACTTAGAACCATTAATCCCTACATATCCATAAGTTTTTATAATTTTGTAAAATTCGAGATATAAGATCATCCCTTGTAAATCAAGTATTCTATCAAAAAGCCACGCTCAAATTTCTAATGTTTCCATATATCTGAGATATAAATCAAATAAATTACTTAGAACTTATTTAATTAAAATAAATAAGATAGTATCGTAGACGAAAAAATGACGAGAGTTACGAATGAAATCGATCAAAAGGGTCCGATATAAATACGAACGTTCTTTTTCAATCCAATTATTCTTCACGAAGTCTTTCAGATTTTGAAATAATTTAAAGAGAACGTAGCCTGTAAAAACAAGCACTTTCGCTCATTGTATGTTAATACCTCGAACCGAAACGTTCAGAATTGCTGTCAATGCCTCATTAAGTTCGTATCACTCATTCCATATTCTCTTTCTTATGCTTTCTGCCTACACGTTGTTACGTTGCACAAATATTTCAATGATTTCATATTTTAACTATGCGATATATTCGTTCGATGTTATTAAAAAAAAATAATAATAATAAAAAAAAAATAATAATAATAATAATAATACCAACACCATTACTGACTACTCCATCAGTAAAAAAAAAAAAAGAAAAAAAAACAACTTACCTTCACCGTGACGCTGCTACCAGATCCTTTGATCAGATCGATGATCTCTTCCCTAGACTTATCATCGACATTGATCCCATTAACTTCGATAAGCCGATCACCCGGTAGAAGACCAGTGTCGTTGTTGTGTTGAACTAATGTACCAGGTTCAGCAAAAATGACAGGCCTCATTTGCGTAACACCATTGGCAGCACGTTCAACGATGACGGCACGGCGAAGTGAAAAACCAAAATCGTTACGAGGGGGTGGTTGCCTTTGGATCGTCAACTCTCGTGGTTCCGGAAGTTCGAGAGGCACGATTTCCGGTAACTGAAGTTCGACTCCTTGTTCCTCGAAAGAAGCTGAAGATCGCCATCTACAGAAACCCTGAGATTCACCGACCGGTGACAAACTGAACGGTGGTGTGGCAAAACTCGAATTGGTCGTGTCCGTCAATGAGTCAGCCGACGGACTGGCACTTGTAACTACCTAAAAATGTGAAATCACAGGATATCAAGGTTAAATTTCACGCTCTTATTCGTCAACGACAACGATTATCCCTCCAGGTTTATACCTGCAGCAGCTTCGACTCGGCCGGATGATGATGATGATGATGATGTTGTTGTTGTTGTTGTTGTTGTTGCTGCTGTGGTTGCTGCTGTTGTTGTTGATGATGGTGCTGTTGATGTTGCTGATGTTGTTCATGCTGTTGCTGAAGGTGCTGTTGTTGATGATGAAAATGCTGATGATGATGAGAAGATTGTTGAGAGGATACTCGCCAAGATTGCGTTTCCTCCTCGGAAGGGCTGCAAACTTCGTCCTTCGTGAGACCAACAGCCATAGCACCTAAGCTTGTCGAGTGCGTAGGCGGAACGTTCTGATAGGCTATCACTTCGTTTTGTAGAGTGTTCCTCACCAACAAATTACTGGCCTCTTGATAACCACCTTCGTTACCGTTCGGTAAAACAATTTCTTCCGAGAGGACGTTTATGGTACCACTGGTGATACTTAATCTTGGCCCTTTTAAAATCCCTCTTTTTGGAGGTTTCGGTGGAAGGGGAGGGAGATTCTTGCCAGACTGTCCACCGGCATTTGTCGTTGTTGTACTCAAAGAGGTCAACGATGTCTCCGATGAGTCGCTCTGTGTCAAACCATCAGGCGTTCTCATTGTCCAACTCGAGCCTGTACCACCGCCCACCGTGCTTCCTGTTCCACCCGTTGTGTTCTGCGAGTTCTCCAATAGATCTCGATCCAAATGAGCAAAGAAGGATGCACTATAGTCTGCTGTTATACCGCTAGGTAGTTTTTCCTTTTCCTTTCTACGTCCTGGTATCTTCAACGATCTTCGGACCTATCAAAAAGAAGGAAAAAAAGACAAAAAAAGAACATAAAAAAAAAATTGCTATGACCTTTTCCTTTTCCTAGCCTTTTTTCCTTATCAATTGCGATAACCAAAATTAATGTAATAACTTGATTTAAAAAAAAAAAAGAAAAGAAAAGAAAAGGAAGGAAAAAATACAGAATCCAAATATTTAGATACATCGATTCGAGTATCAAAAAAATTCGGCAAATAATCCTAACCGTAATTTTCGTTATATTTGTTCAAACTTAAGTCTCTTGAGTTAGCATATTTATCATTATTATATACAAAAATCAATATAGTACTTGATCATCATAAACAATATTTGCTGATTCAATTGGATTTATGCAAGAAATCCAAATATTTACTTAGTTGGTGGCAGTCGTTTCACAATTGATCGCCAAGTGACAAGTTTATAGTATGCTTACTCACTTATTCACATAATCGTTTCTTCGACGATTATACGATATGCTTATCAACGACTCGGGGAACCCGTTCTTACTCTACAAAAGTTACTAAGAAGCATTAAAGACGGTTCGCTGCACTTGCGACCTGAACATTCTCCAAATTTCTTGCTCTCTAGATCCGCTTTGACGTGACATTCACGACGTTCTCAAACCGCAACTCTGCCATTGCAACCACGAAAGCGTATCGGAAGAAAAACTTTATGGAAAGAGTTGATTCGAAAGGCACCAGAGATTTATCGCGGTTGATAAAGATATGATTCGCTTTTCTTTTTTCTTTCATTCTTTTATTCCTTCAAATAATGTTATAATTCACGTTTATAATCAAATTATTTTATAATTCACGAGATAATTATTGACATTAATATGATTTCTAATAAGGTTCAGATATAAATATAATTCACATTTATGATCAGAATTATTTTATAATTCGACGTGAAAATAATCGATATTACAAAAGATCTTCAATAAACATTAGACGAAAGTAATACGAATCTGTTGAATGTCACGTCAATTAATATTTCTCATTTATTTCACTGGATCGAAGAAATTATTATTATTATTATTATTATTCTTTTTTTGTGCAATTACTAAAAAACGAAATTAACGTTTCATTTCATTCTTCATCATCATACAATTTGTTGTTCCGAGATTATTGCGGCTAGCCAATTAACGTCAAAATTAGTTGTGTTCGAACGATTGGTAAAAACGTCACACGAAAGAATAAAAATTCTGATAAATAACGTGTTAATTGAATCGTCTTTTATCGATTTCATTAAGGCGAGATAAATTATCAGATAATCGCGCTCTTTCTTATCAGTATAATCGATAACGTCAATGGGTCAGTTCAATCTATAATAATAATTCACTTCATAGCAATAAAATATTGATTTGTAAAGAAGAAAAATAAAGGAAACACATATTTGTACGTATCTTTCGAAACTCCTTTTATGAAAGAAAAATACAAATGACCTAAATGTAAAGCTCGGTACAAGACGGTAAAAGAAACAAAGTAATCGGTGATCTTCCGCGTGACGCATACGCATCGTCCAACCTGAATTCTACTTCCTTTTAGTAATAGTAAACTTAGGCGCGGAGTCTGATGTAAAAGATAAAATCGACCGATTCCTACGATGGACTCGTTTTACGATTCAACGAAACCGTTTCGCGAACAACTTGTTAAATTCTTTAGCATTGTACGAAAATTAAAGTTAACGTTCTTTGCAATCCTTTTCTACTCTTTTTTTTTATTAGTTTTTTTTTTTTTTTTTTTTTTTTTTTTTAACATAACGTTCATTGCAATCTCTTTCTAGTTCCTTTTTCTTTTTTATATTTTGTTTTTAATACAAATGCAAAACCTATGGAATCTTTTTTATCATATACAATTTAATTTTGTATCATACATCTATACATGTAGATATTAATACTTATTGAAAACATTATGAATATTAAAAATAAATAGAGATTTGTAATATTAGGGTGTCCCCTAAGTTTCTTCCATGCTATGCTATGAATGACTATGAAAAAAAAGGAAGAAACTTATGGAACATCTTACACACACGCGCGCGCACACACACACACACAAACTGGATATAATTTTCAATAATCAGAAAATCGAATCGAAATTTAATCCACCATTAATATCCAACAAAAAACGATTTTAACTTCTTTTCAATACTTAACTTCTAAAAGCAAATGCTTTTACTATAATAGAAGCACAATCGATGAACACGAGTCGATAAAGAAGATTCACCCCTAACGAAGGAGGTCAATC
>OU426853.1:4089257-4131851 GCA_911387685.1 Dolichovespula media
CGACGGAATCTCGTGTCTGGTTTGTGACAGAACGTCGAACGTTGAGAGCGTTCCGGTTAGCCGGCGTTTTTTCCTCTTCCTTGTTCCTTCCTAATCAAAACGTGGAACGAAGGACACTACGAGAGACGTCGACCAGCAGTCCCTTTCTTATTGAGGAATGAACTCTGTCTAGGTTGGTATATTGAGCATTGAGAAAACACAAGAGCAACCACCAAGCGATAGCACGAACGTAATATTCCGAATATGTGCTGTTACTCGTTGCACTTCACTCACACACGTCATACACGACGTACATATACACGCGTATATATATATATATATATATATATATATATATATAATGTGTATATATACGCACGCACGCAGCACGTACCCAACACACACACACACACACACACGAAGTACACACCAGAGAGAGTGAAGCACGCAATGGACAACGAGAGGTAACTAGCGACGCCGAGGTGTCGTGTCGTTACACGAACCCTCTTCGTACAACAGCACCTTCTTCCTCTTCCTCTTCCCGTTCACGCGAGTCCTCGTGCTCGAGGACGACGTCGCACTCGACATCGGTGTCCCGTGCGCACAGAAAAGCCTCGCTCTTTCTTTCTTTCTTTCCTTCCTCTCTCTCTCTCTCTCTCTCTTACTCCCTCTCTCTTTCTTCCTCTTTCTCTCTCTCTCTCTCAGTCGCTTCGACGCTCTGCAACGATCTTAGCTCGCGATGCAATCGCGTCGCGCAGACGACGCTCATGCCAGACTCGACGTCGCACGTTACTTACGATCGAGAGCAGCGACGACTGCCCTGTATGCTCCCGCGACTGTCGCGCCTCTCGCTGCTCCGTACCCCCGATACACCGTCGTGTAACCCGGCGCGAGACTCCTCCCCGCCTCTCGTCGTACATTTCCGAGACTAACCGAACATCGACGAGTACGAACTCGCGCTTGCGCCTTCCGTTCGAACGTTACTCGAAGAAGAAATACGTTTTCCTCCTAATCCGTACTACTTAACGATCGAGTTTCGACGTCTTCGGCACTTCGATAACTTATCGACCGAGTTGAGCGGTGCTACTTCTCCTCCTCATCGTTTGTATATTTGGTAAACTATATATTGACGTACTTGCGTCATTCTATATTTTGAATGTAAACGGAGAATGTTCTTTTCGATCGTTTACGTGGTATCCAAAATATTCACGTGGAGATGGGTATTTGTTTTTACGTTAATTTCACGTATACAATATTAGAAGCTATTGCGTTGGTTGAGAAAAAACAGAATGAGTCGTTAGTCATTCGTAAATTTTGTCCGGTAGATAGCGGTATTTTCGAGAGGAAAATACCTCTCCCTTTCGACGGGCAATGAGCTCTGCGATCATTCAATGACAACACGCTGTACGGTTCGCTTCGGTTGAGACACGATGTCGTATCGTCGAATATTAAAGATGTGCGTTCTTGCGATCAACAAAAGTATGGCGACGAGCATTGTGCGCATCGGGAATAATATCGCCATGACGAACAAAGGAAACGTCGCACTGTATCGTGGTTTTACGAACGATTCCTCTGCGAATTGTTCGACCATTGGTGAAATCGTTGAAAAATGGAGTCACCGGTTCGAGAACGAGGCCGTACCAGAACCTGTCGAATCCATCGAATATATCGTTGCACATGTCGTAGGTTTGAAAAAGGTAAAAATATTAATTCTTAATTTTTCTTTTTTTCCCTAGCTATTCGCGTTACTTTCGTATTCGTGATAGTTATATATATCGCTTAAAAACGAATCTAATTGAGATTCTGTTTCACCGACAATTTCTCATAATAATTTACGAGATTGTGCGCTCTTTGTTTTCTAACCTATATGAAATCACGTGGATGGATAACATATATGCTTTAAATTGTCATGGCGTCAAATATATTCGCACTATTATTGGCTACTCACCAAATTGTATATTTTTTACTTTTCCCGCTAATTTTAAACGTGAACTATAAAAGCGCAGTCTCCTTTAATAAAACAAACGTATGAAATAATTAGTTTTAAATAGTTTTTTCATGCTTTCTTCGATTTTATTTGACAGCTCTTAGACGTGACAAATTTTCGTGATAAACGTCTAACTGAAGATCAATTGAACGAATTAGAATCACTTTGCCAATGCAGATTGTCCAGGTAAAATGTGATGACTATACGAGAAACAATGAAATTTCTTATATGTTGTTTACATCACGTTAAATCACGTAATTTCATGAAAATGAAGTCCTACAGGATGCCAGTTCAATACATAATCGGTGAATGGGATTTTCGAGATATTACTTTGAAATTAGTTCCTCCAATTTTTATTCCACGTCCGGAAACAGAGATAATTGTTGATATTATTTTAAAAAGACTGAGCAGTTTGCACGATGACAATCATGAAATCTTGGAAATAGGTTGCGGTTCTGGCGCGATATCACTGGCCTTGGCACACTCCTCCAACAAGGTACATTATTTCCCATTAATTAATTGGTTAAATAGTTATTAATCAATAAAAAAAATAATGTTACCGTTATTTCAGGTGATTAATATAAATGGGATACCTTTAATCATTTAAAATAGTTCGGAGTAAATTTTATACTATTCTAGGTAAAATGTATAGCGGTCGATACCAATCCACATGCTTGCGATTTAACAAAAGAAAATTGTAGCAAGCTTGGCTTGCAAGAAAGAGTAACTGTCATACATGCAACGTTGGAAGAGGATGGAACATTGAAATCTTCCGAAAGTATGAATTTCGAAGCTAAAAATTTTGATATTATAGTTAGCAATCCTCCATACGTACCAACCAAGGATATATTAAAATTAGAACCAGAAATTAAAATGTATGTAATTCTAAAATTTAGATCATCAAGGTTTAAGAATGGATACACATTTGTTTTTTGTTCTTTTTTTTCTTGTTTACTTTTGTTTATCTTCTCTCAAATATATGCAGTTACGAGGATATAAGAGCTTTAGACGGCGGAGAAGATGGATTGAAGATCGTCAGACCTTTAATACAATACAGCGCCAAGGCATTGAAACCAGGAGGTCATCTCTTTGTCGAAGTGGATCCAGCACATCCCGAGTACATAAGTTTTTATGTAAAAAGATACGATAATTTAAAATTGCGTTACGAGCATACCTACAAAGACTTCTGCAATAACGATCGATTCGTCGAAGTATCTAAAATGGCATAAAGTATTTTAGCGATCATATTTGTTTAAACAAGCTCTTCATAGTAATATATTGACTCGTAACGTTTGACGAAAAGAAAAGAAATATAGAAGTATATAAATGTGTTATAGAATATATTCTTGAATATGATTCATAATAATGTCGAAAGTTGTTAGGTATCGTGTTAAAATAAAATCGATCAGGTTTTATTACTCTCGTTAATCAAATTCATGTATATTTTAATCGTATAGAACGTATTACATCACGACAGTGTTTTCGTTGCTGTCGGTCGTCAATTGATAATTACTTACAATAATGTGCCTAGAAGATCGAGTCATGGTATTTACAATGATACATGTTCAAGACTGATCAAAACAAAATCAGATTTACATAAATCGATGAAAGCTAATGAATAATTCGTGTGTGTGTGTGTGTGTGTGTGTGTGTGTATTTCTTTCTTTTTTTCTTTAATACTGGCACAAATACGTATATACGCTACGATTTGAAATTGTTACCAATATCGATCGATTTAAAAATTGGCTAGCAATCTCGCGAAGTAAAAACGGTGTCCCGTAGAATTCCCGTTAAATTCAACTATTTCGTTAATAATTAATTATCGCGGAGAGAACTTTTCCAGTTCTTTTTTAATACTGCTGATTAAAGGTACCGCTGGATCATCCGGTGGTAGTTGAGAATCCGTAAGGATACGTCTGGTATCCACTTCTGGTAGATTAGGTTTATGAAACGGACCTGCACTGAGCGGCCTCGAACCCCAAGTACCACGTGTATGACTCGACTGGCCAGTTTCAGGTATGTCCTCTGTCAGATTTATTCTTGACGATGCGGACGTCCGTGGTCGAGTATTTAATTCTCCTGGCGGCGGCGTTGACGTCGGACTAAAAACGATAATAAAATTATTCGAGGAGGAGAAAAAAGTAAAAGGTGTTGTAAGATGGAATTGTTTTTCTTTGTCCTACGCTTAATAAATATATAAATGCGTGATGTGCGGTTAAAGCGTCTCATCGATATCAGAAATAATATAATTATTACTGACCTTCCTTCGGTAAATATCGTGAGAGCATCCGTCGTGCGTACGGCAGAGCTCGGACGCGTGTTCGTCGCTTGAAATTCTCTGGGCTTGGGCTCTCTGCTTCCGAAGAGGCTGAAGGAGTCCTCGAGGAGCTCGTGGAGGCGTTTCCTTGCACGACCCACGGGACCACCTGATCCCACGAAGATCTGTTCGACGTCCGATATTTCGGACGTACCGTTACCTGATAATAATGCAATACTTTCGAGAGAATGTGCGACCAGATGATAACTTCTTCGTACTTTATAACCGCGAAAAACCGTCACCGAGAGAATCGAGATAACATTATTCTCGATATAATGTCATTTTATTTCATTATTCTCAACAAATACGTTCTTTCGGAAACGGTTGATTCGCTTTTCATTCTTAATTCATAGATAGATGGAAAAATGAATTAGGAAGTTTTTGGAAAAGGTGCATCATACCTTCGGTAGATAATCCTTGTCTCTTCAGTGTCCAAACGATAGGGCCAACGACTCCAGGATCTCTAGAAGCACTGGCTGCTCTCGTTAAAAATGTTTCACCCATTTTCTCGGTTCTTTGATGCACGACGTAACCATTGTCCTTGCGCCTTCCACTTTCAGGAGATTCTACGTCCAAATGCTTGACCTAATAAGACAAAATATTCTTCCAATATATACTAATACTAAGCTACGGTAGGTAACACGAATGTGCATTCCTGCTTACTGTTACTGGCTCGAGGACTCTCGAAAGTGGTTCGACGCTTCGCATACTTGGAAATTGCTTGCAAGAAGGCATGGACAGATAAGAACGTGGTGAAACTGGAACCTCTTCTTGCCTCGGATAACCATTCTCAAGAGATTCCAATATCTCTGTATGATCGGCAATAGTATCCATTGAATCTGGAGTTCTAGGTTGATCGATGGCGTTTGTTCTTGTCATTCTACTCTGTGTCGCTCTATATTTCATAAATATTTAATTATTTATTTGCAAAAGCACAAGTAAATTTTTAATATTATTCTATATAAAACTCTCGTACTTTTTATCGTTTTCTTGTTTATTTATTTATTCGTTGTATTCTTTCTATTCGAAAACAATTTATATTGTTATCGATATTAATAATGAACAAAAAAAAATATATATATATATATATAAATTATTTTTAATAATTTCGCATAATCATTGGTGGAAGCACCGAAATAAATTGTATTTTTATTCAACGTTATTGTTTCATTCCAAATAATATAAAAATTGTTTCGGATCTGCCTATTTGACTTGACGCAGGATTAACGCGTTTACAGGATGATTTAAACGGTATTTAACTAACGATTACCTTGTTTTTTTTGAGGATTGTTCCTCGAGACTCCATGGACTAACTGCGGCAGGCTTTTTAGATTCCTCCTCGTTGTCCGTGGAGTACTCGTCGATGCTACGATGAAGACTGTCGGTGGTATCAGGGGTTCTCGAAAGGGTTCTTGGTGTTTGCCTTTGACTAGTAACTTCGATCTATCAAGGAAAGAAACTTTTTAAGATATGTATAAGCTAACACGCAATTTGGATGTTTATTTGGTTCCTAACAACGCTCATTAAAATCGATATCGTTATGCCAATGAAGAAAGAGAAAATAAATTCATCTTCGTAATATGCCCTTATCCTTTTACGATTGCGTGTAAACCCTAACAATATTATTTTCTATCTTCTTTCTGGCCCTTCGTATACTTTCGTTATCACGCAATAAGGAAACTTTATTACGACTAACTATAGAAAAAAAGAAAAGAAAAATCTTCCATCATGAGATATAAATGGTTGAACTTTATACCGATAATTTGCAATTCAAATGAATCATATAAACCATTCATTTTACCGAGAGATCTGTATTCTAATATAAAACTGTTATCGTTAATCGGAAAAGATTTGGCAAGGATCGTGACAATATGCATAACGATTTGTTAACCCTACCGACGTTTAAAGTCAAATTTTATTCTTCTTAAATACGTTATATGTATATGTAAGATCGTTTAATAGGATAAAATATATTTGCTTACACACCTTGCCTTCTGAGTCAGGCGTCAAGAAAGCTGTGTTGTCAAGGCCAGAAGTTGGTAAAACATAATCCCGTTCCTTCTTAAGTATACTTTTGTTCGGTGGTGGTACGACGGCACTGTGGGCTCGTTTTCTCTTGGCTATTAGGACCAAACCAGTAAGGAGTAGGACTAATAAGATTACAGCAGCTCCGGCAGCTCCTACCAGCAACCAAACATCCCTTTTTCTCGATAGGGCTAAGGGTCTTGTCTCTTTTAAGTATGCTAAAAAATATTTAATATGTCATCATCTTTCAAATAAATCGTTACCTCGATTAACGCGTTATGAATTTATAGCCGCTTGTATAGATTTAAAATTCATAATTTCAATAAATGGTATAAAGGACGTCTCGTCTAATTTGATCATCTCGATTATCTTCGTTGTTTTTGATGATTTACAGGAACATATCTCGGGACTAAATTGTTTCCTTAGAAGATGATAATACAACGATATATAAATCATTTTGTTTTTTATTTATTTATTTTTTTTAATAAAAGATTGTTGTTGTCACAGTACAATAGCTCTTAGTAAAAAGAAAATTCAAGAAAATAATATTTGTTCGACTTTTAGATGACCATTAAAAAAAAAAAAAAAAAAAAAAAACATCTCGTTTCATTGAGAAAAATGTACGGACATTAAAGTTTCTTGAACGTCGATTTGATCATCGATTTTTTGCCCTTGTTGTCTTTTTTATACTCACGTTCACTTCGGATAATAACAGGTACACCAAGTTCAAGAGCAACCTCTTGAGACGAAAGGAGAGCCATGTCTCTGGCTGCTGTTTCAGCCGGTACAGGTTTTCCACCAAGATGAACGGAATAGATCAGTCTTGTACCTTCACCCTCAATTATGCTCGTATTGTGCATCTTGATCTGTACGACACCATCCAAAGAACGTAATTTTGATCGGGCAGTCAAATTGATGCCTTCATTATTGCCTCCTTCGGTTCGTCTCCAACCGACGGATGACCTTGAACTGAAGTTCAGCGGATGCTGATCCTTAAAAATCATCGACGACGAATTTTTAAGCATTACGTCATCATCCTCCCGTTTGTCCAAACTTCTCAATCGAAGCTCTTTCAAGCCCAAATAGTTCAAATTCGATTCTACTTTCTTCGAAGACCTTCCGTCGTCTCCCTCATTTAAATCATCGTGAGTTTTATTGTTATTGAAGACATTATCCAAAATTTCACTGTCGTTGTTACGAAATTTCGAGAAAAATTTTCTTCCTCGTTTTGGAACATCGATCGTCCTCTCATTCTTCAATTCGATTGATCTCTCTGTCGGAATCGTTGAGTTTTCTTTCGATAACTTTCTTAGGATCTCACCAGTTGTCTAAAAAATCGTATGATTTTGTTATGAATATATATATACAATCACGATCGTGAAGGTACAACACCATCGGATTTCACTCACCATTTGTTCGTGGAATCCACGTTGTTCGGTTGCTCTGCGTGCTCGAGGATCAGTCGAGAGAAGACCAAGATGACGTTGTTGTTGTCTTGAAAACGCGGTCCGATAGAGACGAGCCAATTTTAACTCGACTCTCTGTGGTACGGATTCCCCGGCTCGTAAAACGGTCAATAACCAGTACCTTTTTTGCATAAATATTCAATAAATTCCATACGCGATTAGATTATATCAGATACATATTGGCCAACAGTTAAAATTGGATATTCAAACTTCCTATTATATATTGGTATTATAATAAATATCTAATAAACGTCAAACCAGTTCTCGTGTGGAAAACCAGTTTTGTTAGTCAAAAGAAAAAAAAAATGAAATTACGAAACGCCAAAATCCGTAATATTATTTGTTTTTTTTTTTTTTGTTTGAATCTTTCGTTTCTAACGTTTCCCTATTACATGATCCTGTCAGGAACGTATGAACATAATTACCGATAATTGTCTTTCTTTTTTCATTCATATAATAGTCATTAATAACCTGGGTCCAGGATCATCACCAATCAGAATCCCAATGTCTTGGTCCTCGTCGTCATCCAAACGCGGAGTAGGATTAATGCAAGTTGTGCATTCAGGTCCCTGAGGAGTGGATCCATGTGGTGGTGCAGGTGCCGAAGCACCTTTACCATCGTGATCGTTTGGAGAATAAATAGTGACAGTGTGATGAACCGTTCTGGTCTCGTAGAAGGTCAAACCTTGATTTGGATCGACCCATGGTGGTGCGTCATCTATGCCAGTCCAAAAAAAGTCTTGTAGATGAACTCGACGACCGGGTAGATGTTCGATCAAAATTATCTCGTCTTCTGCAATCGGAAAACGGAATAAACATTGAGAATTTTCTTTGTTTTTTTCCTTCCAAAAATTGATTTCACTTGTCATTCTGAACAAACAAACAAAAAAGATAATTCACAACAATGGAGATAATAAATTATTACTGATCAATTACATCACAAAACTACAATAATGATTAAGAACAGTAAAAACGAATCGTAATTATCGTAATTATTGATAAATAAATTAATCAAAAGTTATTATCGACGTTTTATCATTACCATTGAATTTAGGATATGATCGATATAGATCTAGATCAATTTATAAACGAAATTAATGATAAAGATAAATGATTATTAATGCGTAAAGATAAATCGTAAAAAAGAAATCGTTATTTTGTTCTTGTGGAAATATTGTCAGAGAATGATAATAAATTAATCTGCTGAATTAATTAATTTAAAACATTGAAAGTATACGATTATAAAGGAAAAACGAAAAGTAATCCAAGAAATGTATACAATGAAGATTGTGTACTTGAATATGTTGAATGATGTAAATGCGGGTAAAACCCTTTCGATGTTAATCGACGAGAGAGAGAGAGAGAGAGAGAGAGAGAGAGAGAGAGAGAGAGAGAGAGAGAGAGAGAGAGAGAGAGCAATGACCTTATACCTTGGCGAGGGTGAACTCGTGTCACGACAACGCTAGGGATGAACCGATCGTCCTCGGAAACGAACCAATGAGCTTCGCTACGCCGCATATAGATGCGTACCTGTCCTCTTATCACGCGATCTCGTGACAGAGAGACGGCAATGTGTCTCGTGGAAATTAGAAACATTATTTCCTCGTACACAGTCCGGAAAAAAAAATATTAGTTTTTAAATAGAAACTAAAACACTCGTTGGAATACCTTCAACTTCCGCATTCGTTTTTTTTTCTCTCCTCTTTGAGCACAACTAAAACTTAATGAATGAAACGAATAACTACGACTATAAAAAGTATATTATATATATATATATTTACATTAATTAGTTTAGAGATGTGATTAGATCTGATAATATAGTTCTAATAATCTCTTTGCATTCTTTCTTTCTCTCTCTCTCTCTCTCTCTCTCTCTCTCTCTCTCTCTCTCTCTTTCTCTTTCTCTTTCTCTTTCTCTTTCTCTCTTATCGTACGTTCGACGTGTACGACCAAATCAAATGAACTATAAATATTAAAGATAAATAAATATAATGAATGAACGAAGTATATTCTATAGTGCAATCATCGATGTGTGATACACTTGTATGGTGGAATATTTTCCCCAGGGTTATATTTTATGCAACCGTATCCTACATCCTAGGCGATTATAAGTCTTTAACTGGGTCGAATGAATGACTTGTCTTTAAAATAGAAAAAAGTATACGTTTCTTTTTTTCTTTCTTTTTTTTTTGTTATATACATATATATATATATATATATATATATATATATATATATATATATATATATATATATATACGTATATAGTTTTACCCAGTTCTTTGTGGTTCTTACCATATATCTGATTTTAACGGTGACTATGTCGGAACTCTAACCGTTAGTTAGAAATTGGTAATTAGTTTAGTCTCTTTTTTTTTCTGTTTGTTACAATTTGAAATAAAAATTTTGTTCGGTATCGGTAAAATTGATAATCCCAATTGTCAGGCGTATTGCCAAAATGTACAAATTTTTACAGATACAAAAAAAATAATGTTTTTCTTTCTTCTTTTTGGTTTTAGTTAAGAGACAGTCTTTATCTTTCTTTCGTTCCGATACACATTTCATCGAAAATTCTTAGAGACGGACCGGACGATGTTAGAACCCCCCTTTCCCCCAAATATTTAACTCGTATCCTTCGAAATCGATTCCATTGGAAACTGTTTTCCAATCAAGTCCAAAATGAGGATTATGACGTTACGACTTACGGAATCAGCCGAAGTCCATTCTTTCGTCGTATATTTTTTTTCTTTTTCTTTTTTTTTTTCATTTTTCTACGCCGCTAGGACGACCTGGTTTTACGGTCGGTTTGCGTTTCCGGTCCGGAAACTTCGCCGAAGTGTTGTCGTCACAACGTCCAACGCAATTTCGTGCGTATTGAAGTGTCGCTCCGTCGCAAAAAAAAAGAAATAAAAAAAAGAAGATGAAGTCTTAATCGAATCTTGGAATCGATCGATTCGTTTCTTTTTTTGTTTGTTTTTTTTTTTCTTTTTTTCTTCAATCGCGAACATCACTTTCCCTATTTCTAAATAACGTCGTTTCGACTTATATCATCGTCAATGAATTACGATTCAACTCTCGTTTTCTCCCTTTAAATAAATCGATCAACTTCTCCAGATTTTTTTTCTTAAGCAACACACGCGCGTACATTATCGTCGACTTTATGAGCACCACCCACCAAAGGTATTTTTAGACGGCAATGGTCAGGTGTTAAATCAATAGAAAACTGAGTTCCTATGGTGAGAATCATTGAAATTGATTTTGATTAACCCTGAGCCTATGCCTTTCTACGTGATCTCGTGAAAAACCTTTTCGCCGTGCGTGCTTCCGCAATGGATTTCTTATTAGTTTCAGAAGATAGGCTGATTGACTCGTAAAAAATACATCGAGTAATACTGAAAACGTTTATCGTAAAACGTGAATATGTTTGATAAGCGATCGAATGAATTATTGAACGAATTCGTACCTAAAGTACAGGTATGATCACGTTTTAAATATAAAAAAAAAAAAAAAAAAAAAAAATTAGAAACAAAAGAAATCATTTAATTTATTGAAAACAAAGAAGAAAATATTTCTTATACTTTTAACTTACGAACTTTTAATTAAAAATGAATATTAACGATGCTATACATTGATAATAATTAATAATTTAATTAGAATTGAATGTTAACGTTAATAATAATAGTAATGTTATTAATTCAATTACTTCTTTAGCTAAAAATAAAAAGAGTATATTCGCGTTTCATTCTTTGTTTTTTTTTTTTTTAATTTTTTCAATGGAATTTCGAAAGAAAGGAAACATAGATTCGTGACGAATCATCAAACGAATGGCACGCATCCCACGTGTCGTAAGCATCGTGCCGATAATAATATCGATTACCTGACGCGCACCTGCGGCGAGCGTTGAATTACTTAAGTGTACTACCCTCTAACCTGCCGGCGACTTTCTATCTCTATACGTATATACATATACATATGTGAATTTAACCGGCGGAACGACGAATGCGAAAATGCACGGACAAGGTCGATGGAATTAAAAGCGGAAGTGATATCGTCAGTATACAGATACATTAACAATAAACACGCACGTTAAACACGGACACATGTTATATCTGTGTTATTCAACTTAGACGACGAGAATCGATCGACCACGTGTATATCTCAAACGAAATCTCTAAAACCCCTCTGTCTTTGTCATTGTTTCTCATAAAAAATCGATGTGATTGACTGCTCGACAGGGTAAAAATCTCATTGACAAATCGCGTATCGTTTATGATTTAAGAACTCCTCTACCCTTCAGATGTGATCGTTTGAACGATTTATAACGCTCGATTATTATTCGTAGATCAATGTATTTAGCTTAGACTAAAGGTCCAAAGATTTTAACGTTTGCCATTTTTTAACGTTTTTCTTTTTTTTTTTTTTTTAACGTTTCCCATGAGCTTTTTACCGTTTCTAACGTTTCCCATGAACGTACGAATGACCGCGTAACGAAACGAAACGAACGATTAATGTAACTTATTCAAAACGATCATATCGGACAATATACTATATCCTTCCTAGAGTTAATAAGAAAGAATTATATTACGTATGAAAAGAAAATTACGTTCGTCTTTGTTTTCAAAGGGATCAGTTTGATAGGCTCGAGAAGTAATCGAAAGAGAAACTCGGACAGATATTTTCCCTGAAGGTCAGGGAAAAAATGTAAAACTAACCGGCACCAGGTGGCAGACTAGCTTGAACCCTCGATGTGGTAGAACTTTGTAAAACCAAGATCACTATATGAACAACGGCACCAAGGGATGCGGAAAATGCTGTTCGCACTAAAGTGCAAAACAGCATCGCGCTGGCCGATGAGCGGCCGAGCTCGTGGCCGCGCACCGCTCTACTGAACCTATGATCGGGAGATTCGACCCTTGCTATACCTTTCCACCTCTTTTTCTATCTTTCTCTCTCTCTCTCTCTCTCTCTCTCTCTCTCTCTCTCTCTCTTTCACACACACAAACACACAAACATTCATTCTACCTGTACAACAACTGGTTCGTACCTACAACTCTACGGTCTAGTTTTATCGAACAACTTTCAGCTTGTTCTTCGATGAAAATGTCGATGACATTTTCTCTCTTTTTTTTTTTTGTCATATGGAGCGATCCACCTAATTCGAAAAGTAAGCATTTACTTATCGAACACTTTCATTGATCGAAATTGACGTTTCAATAATGAAATTAACGGAACGTACAATGACATTCAAGAAGTGTGACGAAGCTAAATTATAATTTAGTTCTTATAATAGATAATGTCAAAAAAAGGAATTAACAATGCATTTGTCATATTAATTTCTACGAATCTCTACCAATAACCAGAGATTATCCAATTCGTTTGTTAGTAATCGATCGTTAATGCATTTATTAATATATTCTAAACAATCGTTTTAGCAATTTTTTTTCTTTTCTTTTTTTTTTCTAATCGTTCACCTCAACAAAAGGGGGTAAGAATATTTGTATGAAAACAAATGAATGGTACGACGAGGATGTTTTGTATTTATCTCTTTTTAATCATTACCATACGAACCGTTACTTACAAATCATGCTGTAATTGTGATCCTTTCAGTGAGAGAGTCTGTACGTGTCTGTAATGCGTGTAATGTTTTTCTTTACGAAAAAAAAGAAAGAAAGAAAGAAAGAAGAGAAGTATTCATTATCGTTATAATCGTCCTTAATTTTATCGTTATTATCATGATTCAGTTTTATCATTATCGTACTTATATTCCGTAGTAACGTGCTAAATAATACAAACATAACGTTAATTAAATACATGAGTGTAATAAAATCGGGCACTTCTGTAAGGAGAAATAATAATAATAATAATACGTGGTTTTCTTTTTTCTTCGCTTTCGTCTCAAGCGACGAGAAAATGTTCGTTATTTTTTTTTTTCGTTTCTGATCTTTTTCTCTCTCGTTCGAGGACAAAAAAAATACAATATATCTATATATATATATATATATATATATATATATATATATATATATATATATATATATACACATATACATATATATATAAATATATATATACGAAGTGCGAGGTACATACAAGGCAAATTCGCCATCGCTCCTACCTCCCCCATTCGCTGCGTGCATACACATACATATACGTACGCTTGTATTGTACGTAAATAATTGGGCGCGGGCGCGCGCTTTTCGCATTTTATTATATAATACATATACACGTATATTTATAAGCGCGTTAAAACATGATTGTCGATTATCTATTTACAAAAAAATTATATACAAGATCGTTCGATAGAAATTCCGCTATGTCCCTCCATCTCGTTTCTCGATATTACAATACAACGAAATATATATGGCCACGGGGTGTACCATTGTTGAATATGAACGCGTGCTATATCGATCGTGATAACGACGATAATTCGACTACGAATTGATACGACGATAATATTATTACATAAACACATTATACATGATCGTATCTAAAATTTCGAATTTGTTTCTTTTTTTCGCGCTCTGTTTTATCGACCGAGTCTCGGCGAGAAAAACAAATAAAAAAAAAAAAAAAGAAAGAAAAAATTTACAACGTTACGTTCTCGACGAATGGGCCGATCGTTAATAAGCATACACGCATACATACATTGTTCCAACGTGTCGATTTGATCGATAAACTTTGAAAAGTTCGCTTTCTCATATTCCCCTTTTCGTATTTTGTTCTTCTTCATTTTTTTTCTTATTTTTCAATTGTATTCCTTTTTCTTTTTTACTTTTCCTTATTTTTTCCTTTTCTTACTTTTTTTTTTCTTTTTTTGTTGGAGAACGGTCAGTGGTAAACGATAAAAAAGAAAAAAAATAAATTATACATCTTGAGCGGTGCGCACGTTTATTTTAAAAGGCACTTTTTGTCGTCGAGTCTTACTATCGGGACTCTGAAATAACCGCTTTAATAAAAACAAATACAACAACGTTACGAAAATGGCAGTGCCGAGAGTCAAAGCGAAGTTCAGCCAACCAGGGCATAACCTTTCAATTTTCTTTTTATTTTTAATTACTAACTTTTTTTTTTTCAAATCGCAGACCAGCTGCGCTCGGTGGGTCGTGTGCTCTGATTCGCAGAGAAAACGAACGGAATAACAGCCAAAAAGAAATTAATAAAACAAAAAAAAAGAAGTAGAGAAAGAGAGACAAAAGTGAGAAGAAAAAAAAAAAGAAAGAAGGGAAGAGGAGGAAGAAGAAAAAATAAAAAAGAAAGAAAGAAGGAAGGAAGGAAGGAAGGAAAGAACGCGAAGACGACGCGAATCAATTTAACAAATTAAATTATAGATTTATATCGGCGAATCTCGTCGTTTAAATAACTTATAATTGTCTCGCATATATATATATACACACAGAACGCTTTTTTCTAAGTTAAACACATTCCTTCTACTCCGCAAATCGGCCCGTGTGAAAAAAAAAAAAAAAAAAAAAACAAAAAGAAAACGTTGATAAGCGCCGGCAATCGGGTCAAGTTAAGCGACGGTAACGAGATATATGAGTCGAAAAAACGAAACAAAAAAGAAGAACAAAAAAAAAAAAGAAAAGAAAAGATAGAAATAAGATAATGAAAAAATAAATAAAATTACCTTTTCACGACCCATTACAAACTATTCTCTCGCATGGCACCTAGGATGGATTGAACGCAAAAAAGAAAAATGTCAATTTTCCTTCAAAATCCTCGCCATCGTCGCTTTTACGCATTAACGTTCTCGCATAAGGATGTTTTGAAAATTGAGCGCATTGGCGCTTGTGCTCGCTCGAGTCGAAATCGAGACTAAGAGAAAATTTGTCATATCGATACTCGATGCGTTCACTATCCGTTTAACCGCTAGAAATGGTTAACACGCCATTGATCACAATTCGTGAGAAAAATAACATGAATTATTTTATATATATATATACATACACGTGTATGTATATATAATGATAATTTAATCGTGATCATTGGACAGTGAACACATTTTAAGATCAAGGTACAAATAAGGAAGATGAAAAAGATAAAAAGTGGCTGAACGTTAAACTTCGACGCCGAGAACCCTATCAACAACATACTCATATCTCTTTGGCTCCCCGTTGCCATTATCCTCGGAGCCTTTCGAGTCTTCTTTCTGACCATTCTCCGTGGCACGCGAGCTATGATCGCTCGGCCGACCTTTCGAATTGACGCTTTTGTTCGTGGTGCCACCGTTTGCCAAACGGTCCTCCGTCAAACCTACGACACCGGCACTAGTATCGTTACCCATGGCACTGGCACTGCTTCTCATAGCGATTGTATTACCAATGTTCAATCGCGTGGACATGTCTGAAACACTTTCACTGCTTACTGGTTCGGACATGTATCTCCTGTGCAATATCGAGCACGTGTCTGTGGACATCATTGAACTTTCTGGATGTAAATCGTCCGGTGGGAGGGCAGGAACGTTCACGTTAACGCGCGTGAAGAATGCCATTTTTTCTCTACAAATAACAAAAAAAGAATAAAAGAAACATAAAAATAACATTACATATAATAAAAGAACGAAAGTGATGAATTTTTAATGATGGTCCGTTTGTACTCACTTAAAAGATATAATGTCGGGCTTCCCTTTGCCGGCCTTCGTCTTTCTCAATTTATATATCTCCTTCGACGTTTTCTTCAACATCTTTTCTACCTTCTTATCTTCCGCGCTCTTACCGTTCCTACCACTTTCGGCTTGCGCCATTAGATTTTGGAACTTGTGATCTTCCAATAACCAACTGGCCAGATCCGTGTCTCCCTTCTCGCGTGCCTGTTCTAAACGTTGCTTTAATTCACGCAACCTGCTAAGTTCGTCCTGAAGATTGTTAAGCCTGGCGTGTTGTGCTTGAAGATCCAACTCGAGATCTAATGAGGTCCTGGCGGTTGGAGGCAAGTGATTGGACTTCTTTGAGGTTGTTTTACAGCTTAAAGCTGACGATGGTCGCCTCCAACGTAACGAGCGCCTTTCTACTGAATTTCGTTGGAAGGGTCCGCCTCTACGATAGAGTGGCATGCTGCTGTCGCTGTCGCTTCGATTGAGCTGAAGAAACGAAATCGACGTAGTTTAAGGAATATTTCTATAAGATTTAATGAATCATCACCGACGAGTGATAGTATAGTGATGAGTACTTACGCGACATATGTAATGGTTTTTGCTGACAGCGGCGCTCGGTGAAAACGTTTGACTTCTCTTTATCACGATAGAATTCTTATCGTCATGAATGGCACCCGGTACGATGCCAGCTGCCGAAAGCTTTCTCTGTTTGCCTTGCTCCGGGATAAAAATACATTCTGTGTTGGTCTCTTTATCCTGAGTCCGTCTTGTTTCTTCGTTAAGCTCTTCCTCCTCCTACAAGGGGTGTATACGACGAGGAATAAAATCAAATTCGGCTATTTTCTAAGAGACATTTATAAGGTAATAAACGATAAAGGAATTGTGTCGTATTAACCTCGTGCTCTAAAACATCTTCCAGAACGTTATCCTCCATCATGAACTCGACGATGATACCCTCTTCCTCGCTGTCCTCGCTACCACTGTCGGTACCACCGTCCTCGTCTTCCTCCTCCGGGCTACCCAAACAATTGGCTAGTTCTTCTAGCCTCAAAGATACAGCGGTTTGGAGTTCATCGCAACCTTGATTTCTCGTCAACGTCGACGTTTGGGAACTAATGATGGTACTTTCGTCGCTACTTTCTTCCTTGGTATTTTGTGTTCCACGATAAACCGATATATCTGATTCCTGTTTGTCGTGCTTAGCCTGTTTCGCTATACTGGTTGAAGCACTATTACCAGTACTGGTACTAGGACTGTCGGACGGCTGCATGAAGCGAAAGGAAAGTATGTTATACCATTTTACGCTCGGCGACTCTGGACTGAAGTCTGCAAGCGAGACTTGGGCGGATCCCTGCAAATGTATACCGTAATGTATCAAAGACTCCGTGTCATTTTTCTTGAAAATAAAAATGCAAATTAAATGTTAACCGGGTAAACTTACCAAGCACTCCTCAAACTCGTTGCCGCTGCACCAAACATTTACCTGCAGCGTCTTCGTATAAAGCTTGTTCAATGGAACAGCGACCGGAAAGGTTTCACCGAATGTTGGCTTTCGAAGATCCGTCACTGCTTTCGTACAACACATTTGATTAACAGGTGGTTGCATCGGCAATAACGCAGCTTTTATATATCTGAAATTATGAAAAAGAAATTTTATAAAATATCAATTATTTACACGCATACGATATTTTATATATTTCTTTCAAGTAAAAAAGAATTCGATGCGCAAAGCGATATCTAATTGATCAAATTTCTCGCATGATCGAACGTTCATTAATGTGTACCGTAGCCAAAACGATAAAACAAGATCAACGTTAGCACAATGCGTCCGGGGTTACGTAACGAAGGTGAACGTGACGTTCACTGGGCAATGATCCCGGTATACGGCCGAGTATTTCATAATTGCATTCCAGTTTTAAATACATTGCGAGCTAGATAGCAAGAGATCTACTTGATTACGACACCAAAAATGCCTGACGATTAGATTGGACGATAGCGACGGAAAAAGAATAATTACTCACACTTGTGCATTGTTCGGTATAAAAAGGGCAGCCAGATTTCGTGCACGTTCGATGCCAATATGTAAGAGGCCATCGCTCATAGAGTACCTGGCAAAGATATTTCTTAAATGAACAAAACGTAACACTTTCTGGTAGATATCATCGTCATTCCTTTCTTTAGCCAACGACGTTCTAATAAAAGCTTAAAGGAATACCTACCTAAGCTTAATCTGTACTTGGGCCGTTTCTAAACTCATTTCACCAGATACGAGTGGATCGACATCTCCGATCAATCCAGAAAGCCTTCGACGATTCGATGCCTCGAAGACACCTGAATCACCGGCAACGCTTTCGTCGGAAACAGCAGCGGATACGGATCTGGTATTCGTGCCAGAACTACTAGCCCTAGAACGAATACCCGTAGGTGGTGGTGTCTCGCTGATAGGCGATAAAGGTGGTGGTTCTTGTAATTGCATGGTACATCCAGGAAGGGTTGCAGCAGGCCTACCTAGGCCGCTACCTTGGGACATGTTGCCTGATTGTAATTCGACGGGAGGATGGGGACCAACGACGAGTTTGAGGCGATCATGTGGAGGAAGAGCAGGCTGCTCTTGAGATGTGCTTTGTTGCTGACTTAGCCTGAGTTCGGCCAGTCTATCCTCGAGCTGACTGCCATCCAGATGAGCACAGGAAGGAACACTCGATGATAAAGCTGACCTCTGTTGTCTCCTTTGTAGTTCCACTTGCTCGTATGCAGGTGGTGGACCCATAGGAGCATTCTCATAAAGAGGCGAAACCGGTGGACTAACGCTCGAAAGACTCGACCGTGGCGAAAGACTGGGTTGAGACCTACCCGGGGAAGGTGTACTAACGTGATTGTTCTGTTCCGAGCCTCTCAGTAATCGTTCGACACGCCTGTGTAAATCAACCATATCGACTGGTCGATCTTGTTGCGAGCTGACGGATCCCAAGCACTGTGGTCCACCGTAAATATCGGTGAAACTAAGTCCAGAACTGAGAGAACCTTTACTACTCGTCGTACTAAGGCTACCAAGGCTCGAACTACTGCTCACGGATAGCGTACTAGCACTGAGACTCTTTAATTGTCCCTCCAACATCGCCATCGAACGCAAAGCGTCCCTCAGCTGTTGAAGCAACATTTGCTTCTCTTCGTGCAATCTCACCCGATCCGTGATCGTCTTGTTCGACAACTCCAGGGCGTTGTTAAGATCCTGCTCGAGACGTCGTATCTCGCACTGTATCTTCTTCATGTCCTGTTGAGTTCTCGTCCTTGGAGTTATGCTACGTAACTCTCTCAGCAACTGTTCCTTCTCCTGAAAGAGTAGCAACTTGTCCTTGTCGCTTTCCGTTTGACCAGGAGTCACTTTCTCTTCAAGATCGGCCAGCTGCTGTTGAATATGTTGTATCCTCTTCCTCGCCTCGTCGTACTGTAGCCTCATTCTTGCCATTTCGGCAAGCCTCGTACCAATTGGCACCAACTCGCCGGAAAGATCTGTTTGAGAGGCGGTGCTAAGCTTTTCCTGAGGTAAACTCAGAGTACTAGCCTCCGGGCTACCCTCGCAGAGCTGCAACCTCGTTAACTCGTCTTTTAATTGTGCCAAAGATTGCATCAACTCGGCCTTTTCCTTTTCACCAGAACTCAAAGACTTTTGAATATTACGTAGTTCTGTCATTATCGCCTGAGCTTCCGTAATATTGTAACAGCCTCCATGATGACCGCTCAACTTTTGTTCAACGCTATAAACATAATCAAAGTGAAAAGGATAAATATCAAAAGGCGTAACCAGGATATTCGTATATTCGTTGGTGTCACGTATTTAACGTTTTAAAAAGACTCTGTGATTTCATATTCACAGAGGAGATACACGGTAAATAGTCACGAGTAAGAATGATCGAGCGGACAATTCGAGATAAACGGCCCATGACTATCGAGCAAATATAATTGCCAACTTTCTCTCTATATGCTTTTAAAATTGTAGTTTATCAGGTAATAATAACGTGAATCGTTTGTACCTAGCAAGTGTGTCGACTCCTCGTTGCGTGCAGTTCATCTCCGCTCGAATTTGTTCGAGTTCTCGTTTAAGCCGGGACACTCGGCTCCTCGCGAGCGCGACATCGGATTTCAATAGATCTGGATCGTACTTGGTGCTCAACGAACTCGAGCTGGAACATACTGTGGAAGAGAAAGAAAATGTATACTTACGTCAACTCGAAATATCTTGCTGGATAATATGAGTCTAGCAGGAAGTCCAGAATACATACAAACAGCAGACATTTAATTATTAATGGGAGGTTAATGAAAGAGTAAAGTGATTCTGGTGAATGATATTAAAGCTGGTACTTACAGCTGGTACGCGATGCACCAAGCGTCGTTAGAGCGTTGTTGAGGTGATTGTACTCATCTTGAGCCAGACACAGCCTCTGTTGCTTCACGTCGTAAATCTCCTTCTTTGCCTGCAACGTGATTATTTTGGAACCGTTAGAGGAACGATAGCGAACGATAAATATTCTGAGAATAGACGAATGGAATAATGATCGAATGACGATGGAAAATTCTTGAAGATTCCGAATTTGAACTTGCAATGAATTACGAATTACGAAGATTCAAGCTTAACGATCCGATCATTATACTTAATAATGTTAACGATCGGAACGTTTAGCATATATAGAGGTGGCTAACGTTTCGTTGTTAACACCATGCACCATAGATATAAAAAAAAGAATTCACTTTTAGGCGTCGAAGTTATTTCTATCGAATAATGTATTCAGAGAAGGATCATCGGATCAAGAGGATCTTAGGTAACTGTAAACTTTCCATTTAACATTCCAAACTTTCCACTCGACCGTTCTCTACCCATTCGGTTTCTCGCTTAACGAAATGATCCGGTCAAGAACATAAGATAGAAGGATAAACCGTTTATCTATAATTTCTCAGTCGTAAATTCCAATGAAATATTTATTCACTTTCGTCAGAATGAAAAGAGCAACCCCCCCGGGAAAGCCATACGTAAAAACACGACGCTTGTGTTCACTCGGAGGCACAACGAATTCTTTTTTAACCGTCTCCTTTCAACAGTAAGAGATAAGAAATTTACGACCGTTAAAGCGGCATCCTAAAAAACACTTTGGAACATAATTCGTCCGCCTCTCGTTTAAATTCGATTCTCGGTAATAGCCCGAGGGCAAACATCAAACTGTAAATCGGAATTCGAAGTAGGGCTCGTATATCCAGCGAGACGAGTATTAAGAAACCAAAATGAACATCAAAGAACGAAAACGACGATACCCTAGCACTATAGCGTCAAGCACAAATAATCGTTGAAATATCAAAGAAACACCAGGTCCCTTACGTATTCGCAATAGTAATAGGCAGTAGCGTTAGTGTCATCCTGCCGATGACACTGTTCCCAATAAAAACGTTGGATCTGCTCGTCGTTCTCATAATCGTTGTGATAACACATTCTCATTCGATACTGAGAGACGACGTTCTCGTAGATTTGTTCCTGTTGACGTTGAAGGTATTGCTGCTGCTGCTGGTGATGCTGATGCTGGTGCTGGTGCTGGAGCTGATGCTGGTGCTGGAGTTGGTGCTGGTGTTGGTGTTGGTGCTGTTGTTGCTGTTGTTGCGGCTGCTGTTGAATGTCACGACGTTGTTGCTGACGTTGTTGGACGAATCGGTGATTTAGACGGTGGTATTGCTGATGATAATTATCGACGTACGTGCGGTACTGGTGCGCCGGTACGAGTACACAGAGAGTGTACTGACGGTCCATGCCGGGTACACAGAGTACTGGCCACGAAGCTCACGCTACGCGATGTTTCCTTTCTCCTCCGCCACCTCCACCTTCGACTCTTCTTCTTCTTCTTCTTTCTCCTCCTACACCTTCACCTTCTTCTTCTTCTTCTTCTTCTTTCTGTTCTTCTACCTCCTCCTTCTCGTCCTTTTCTTCGTCTTCTTCTTCTTCGTTTACTTCTTACTCCTCCACCGACAACTCCACCATTCCTCCTCTTCTTTTACTGCTCTCTCTCTTTCTTTATCTCTCTCTCTCTCTCTCTCTCTCTCTCTCTCTCTCTCTCTCTCTCTCTCTCTCTCTCCTCTACCTCCTCTTTCGCAACGCCGTCGAACGCGTGTCTCTCCTCTTCTCCTCACCTCATCTTCGCGAAGGCCTTTTCGAGACTGGCCGGTTTACGGGGCCCGAAATTCCGATCCCCACCTCTGTGGGTCTCAATTTTTAAGGGATCCCACCTTTTTCACTTTTTTTGCCTTCTCTTCCTTCGTTTCTTACAACGCGAGTTCTCTCTCTCTCTCTCTCTCTCTCTCTCTCCTCCCTTACTACTCCTTCTTCTGGTTCCTTCCTCCCTCCCTCTCTTATCCTTCTCCTCCCCACCATCAACACCAGCTAACTCCTTCTTCTTCGTCTTCTTACTTCACCTTCTTCTTCCAAGACGCTCTCTTCTCCGTGGTTCTTCTTCTTCTGCGTATTCTTCCTCTTCCCCCCCTCACTCGTTCTCTCTCTCTCTCTCTCTTTCTCTTTCTCTCTCGTTCTCCCTCTATTCGTGGCGGCCTCAAATGCCTGTTTCTTACCCACTATAAAAAGGCGGTCCTCATCTCCTCGGCCCCACAGGACCGTCCCAACGTAAACTCCGTGCCACATCCCTCCTATCCATCCATTCTTCTCCAACCGACCGAATATATCTAGGAGGAGGAACTAAACCGAACAAAAGGCTCTTTCTGGGGGATACCATGCCGATGAGCTACCGGAAATACGCCTCTAGACAGAGACTCTCTCTACATGGTCAAACTTTGGTTCAATTGTATTCAAAATCGTGATATAAGTATTCATGTTCTCGTTAAGATTATGTCTGAAAATATTTAATTCTTTTGATCGTTTCGTACGAATTATAATTAGTCCGATATTTCTGACGTGACATCAAATACTATTAATTAACGCTGACGCAACAGTATCGATTATTCCTTAGAAAGAATAAATTACAATTGACATTCCGAACGTTGCAAAACAGAGATAAAACGAGCATATCTCAACCACATGCCTCTTTTACTTTAAAACAGAAGATTCTTAAGGAATCGCAAAAGACAAGCGCCGTTACAATGCGAGCTATAAAATTTCGATACGTCGTGCATGAAGCTCTAGACACAAGTTCCTAAACAAGTATCTAACCGTATCGAAATAACAAGCTCTTTCGAAGGAAATCGAATCATTGGAGAGACAAGAGGCTTCCTACTGTGGTGGGAAAGAAGGCCCTGTTCTCGCGGCGTTGGGGAGCACCTTTGGCATTCTAGTGGGTGCGCGTTCTTTTAATCGTGGAATGTGAAATGCAGGGCGCCGCGGGCATAGGCCCACGATCCTGTCGTAGCTGGCGATCCCCGTGTGGTGCTGATGATGATACTAGTGGTGGTGGTGATGGTGATGGTGATGGTGATGGTGGTGGTGGTGGTGGTGGTGGTGGTGGTAGTGGTGGTGGTGGTGATGTTAGTGATTCCAGTGGTGGTGGGAGAACGGCGAGGTCACGGTACGACCCTGCTGAACGTGCTCCCATCTCCGGGAGAGCCCAGAGAGTAGTAGAACCGACCTTGAGTCGCGCATTATGCCCTGTCCTTGTTGGAATTTCTGGGGCCCTGACTGGGGCCCCGTCGACCCTCACCACTACCACCCCGGATAGCATAGTACTACATAACACGCTTGTACCTCTACATACTCCTTTTCCGTGCCACTCTTCAGCACCAGCTATACCAGTACCAGTGCCAGTACCAACAGCAGCACCAAGAGCAACAGCAACACCAAGAGCAACAGCAACACCAACAAGAGCAGCAACTGCTCTTTCAAAAGAAAGAAAGAGAGAGAGAGAGAAAGAGAGAGAGAGAGACCATCAAAGCCATGCCAATGGAGACTCGCTTGCTCGCGCGCATATTTCTTGGTCCGCACTATTATTGTCGAGGGAAGCCGCAGATGCTATCGAGTACGAGCCGGTTCGCTCGCCTCGCGGAAGGAGGCCCTTATTTTTTACCTTTCCCCCTCGTACTCTTATTCCTCCTCTTCGCTTTCTTCTTTCGATCCTTCGCCACGCACCTTTCCTCTTCCGTCTCGACTTCATTTCCAGGTCTCTTTTGCTCTCGCTCTTTTTCTTTCTCTTTCTAAAAGAGGTGGAGGAGGAGGAGGAGAAGAAGGAGGATCTACTTCGAAGGTAACCTTTTTTCAACGGAGTTTGTAAAACCCGTCGATACGTAGAGACTGAAACATTGGAAAGATTCGCGTGGAAGCGGTACCGGTACCCCTAGGCCGAATGCCTCAACGATCCTCACTGAATTCCATTCCGTCGAACGGTCTTCTAAGTTCTACACTACCGCTGTTACTACTACTACTACTACTACTATTACTGTGCTAATGTACTATAGTATACCACAACCCTGCAAGAGTACCGTAGAACGACAGAGGCCGTTGGTCCTTGATCCCAACCCAGATTTTCCTGTTTCTTCTAACATTGACGAGATCATTTATCTCTCACTTCAAAATGAAATGGATACTAATATATCATAGTATATTCTTGGAGTGGACACTCTTCCCTTTTGATAAGACTCGTTCTCTGTGGAAACGTTTTCTCAATGATGTTGAAACTCGAATCCCTCTAACCTCGTGGTAACACGTTTTGGAATTTCTTCGTACCACCGAATACCAGTAATATATAACTTACGTTCTTTCTTTTAACATTAAATCTTTCTACCACCTACGATAGTGCTTAAAGTATGCCATGAATCCCGTACAGTGCTATCCGTTACTTCATCTTGCTAAGACTCTCTCTCTCTCTCTCTCTCTCTCTCTCTCTCTCTCTCTCTTTCTCTCTCTCTCTTCTATCTTCAAAGAAACGAACCAAGAGCCAATTACCAAGAATCCAGCAATGTGTGTATCCTCCACGCTAAAGACGTTGAGGTATTTCAGAAACAAATTCATGGAAACCAAAGGCGATTAGCTGACACGTTAAAAATAAGTCTAAGAAAATAGAAAATGGATATAAGCAATAATACACGCGTAGAGAGATCTGATGTAGCATTGAAGTAGCAATGAACGTTGTACGATATTCTAAGGAAGGATGAGATGCACGCATTTGCACGAAGTAAAAGAAAGAGACGGAGATGGAAAGTAACAATAATAATAGTAACAGTAATAGTGGTACTAGCAGTTTTGTAATGGTGTAGTGGTAGTGGCAGTAGTAGTAGTAACATTTGTAGTAGCAGTAGTAATAGTGGTAGTAGTATAGTAATCGTAGTAGTAGTAATGGCAAGGAAGGAAGGAAGAAAAGAGAGGAGAGAGAAAGAGAGAGAGAGAGAGAGAGAGAGAGAGAGACCAGTCGTGAAGGAAAAGGAGGAGGGAATGGAATGCAGCCGAGTGAGGAATTCCGGCCCCTCCCGCATATTTATCTGAACGTGGCTCGACGAGCCCTGGACGGAGCCTGGACGGAGCCTGGACGAGGCCTGGACAAAGTATTCTCGATGGGGTCTGGACGGGGCCTCGACGAGGCCTCGCTGAGCAGGAGCCCTACCCCCACCACCGAACAGCACGAATGGCAGCTTCTCCGACTCGAGGCCCCTTTTATAGCTCGCGCTAACCATCGCCCTGGCTCCTACGTAGAACAGAGAGATGGATGGATAGAAGGATAACCGGATGACGGATAGACAGAGAGGGAAACCCCACGAGGTCAATGTCAATTCTATATGAACGGAACCGTATCCTACGCTAATTTCGCAAGCCAAGCGGAATGCTTCTTTTCTTTCTTCACTTTTTTCTCTTTCGCCTGCTCGATTCGATTATATCGTATCATTCGAGATCGGCGATAGCAATTAATAAGTTTATTTTTGTTGTCCACGAACATGGTATCTCTTTTGTTCGTACAGATATATGTCGATATCTTAACCGATATGATTACAAGACATTTTTTCGATCGTACGAATTGTTTTGCGTTTGTCAAGGGTCTTCTTCCTAAGCCATTTTAGACTTAGTTAACTATCGAGGATAACGGAAGATCCTCGGGGTAGCTCCAAGAAACGGTGGGGCTTGATTACGCATACGTATCCGATTACACGAGGGACGAAAATCGAGCGGATGCGAGAAAAATAACTGCGACCTTCTAAGGTTCTAAGGTTTCCTCTTGGACGTGACTTTTGTGGAAGATTGGACTCAAACCGATCCGAGGGGCTCGCTCGATGAGGGCTACCGTCGACGGGAGGAACCAGCTCTGAGATTAAAATGATTAGGTTTAGGAGGCTGGATGCTACCGGGTGCTCACGTGATCGCCCTGTGGCTACCGAATTCCGTATGAAATGGGTCTCGTGCCTCTTGACTCGAGAGAGAGAGAGAGAGAGAGAGAGAGAGAGAGAGAGAGAGAAAAAGAGATATAGGAACCCCGAACAACGCGATTACCTCAAAACGATGACGAGAAAGCAAAACGGAATACTATAGTGATCAACGGACTCGTATAATCTTATCGATAAAATATTTTAAACGATTAACAATGCTCAATATTATGCCATCGCGTGTAATCGAAAGAAAAAAAGAAAAAAAAAGAAAAAAACAGAGGAAGACATAAAAATAGATGCGATCGAAGAGGCATTGAAATTTATTTACAAAATTATAACAAAGAAAAAAAAAAGAAATGGAAAAAAGAAGAGGGAAGGGAAAAGTCGTCGAGAAAAATGTCAATATTATTAACGATAAAATAGAAACGATCGATATTAAAGACGATAACGGATCAAATAAGTGGTTGAATGACTTTAAAAATAATACCTACTTCGATTGCATTGTATAAGGACGATACAATTTCATACAATATTATTATCAAATGCGATAGAAATATCGCGCGACTCTATCTTGCGATTAAACATACGTATATAAGTTTGTGTGTGTGTGTATGTATGTATATATATATATATATGTATGTATGTATGTATGTATGTATGTATGTATGTATGTATGTATGTATGTATGTATGTATGTATGTATGTATGTATGTATGTATGTATGTATGTATGTATGTATGTATGTATGTATGTATGTATGTATGTATGTATGTATGTATGTATGTATGTATGTATGTATGTATGTATGTATGTATGTATGTATGTATTATATGTACATATATAGGGTGTCTCACTTAACTTTAGAATCTATATTCGAAAGAATGACGTGTTATACATGTCGACTATTGACGTACATACTACGTCGTTTGATAATCATATATCATTAATAATGTTTCGAACGTAGTCCAGAAATATCGGACAACTGAGTACAGTAATAGGACAGTTATAAGATTAAGCTGGTATATTAAATAAATATATTTTAAATATATATATATATATATATATTTAATGTGTATATATGTATATATATATATATATACACATATGTATATAGCCTAAAAAAATTGATATCAGTAAAATATTTTATACATTTTAAGAGCTTTTTATCTATACTTACTCAAATTCTATATCTTTATAGATATTACTCGATATCTATACTTAATCAAATTCATTATGAACATTACGTGCGTGCAATAATCGCCGTAAGCATATTATAAAAATGATTAAAAATATTAGCTCGTCGTGAATTTATTTCGACGCGTTTGTCGAACGTCGGACCCGTTGAAGAAATTGTCAGTGCAAACGATTTAAATATTCTTCCCGTAGCGCTTTTGATGGTACAAATAAATGTCGGAGAAAGAAATTGAGAATATGTTTTTTCGATTGAAAAGGCATTTTTTTCAAGATCACCTTTTACGTAATTTCAAGATCATCGATTATTATTTTTTTGTTTGTCGAGCGACGTTTTAATGCCCAAAATTTGGATTGCACGATACGCCGATGAAATGTATTGGAAACGATAAAGTAATGATACCATACTCCTTATGGAATATTTATCAGCATAAGCAGCGTTAATACGTTTGTTCTTTCGTGTTTTCCAACGATGTTTTATCATAAGCTACTTCATATCTTCACAGACAACAACAAAATATTCAATAACTCGTAAAATCAGGGACGTGGACGCGAGCAATAACGTGTCGAATTATTTTAATTTTGATTCGATCATTCAATAGAAATGCAGCGCGATCGGTTTGTTTTTTCATTTTCTGTCGAAAAGTATTAGTAGATATCGGGTCACGTTGCGTCATTGACGAATACATTTGGATTTTAATGGAATAGAGGCATCGGTCCTGTCGACCCTTATCGAAATTCACTCTCCCGATCCTCACTTTCCTCCTAACTTCGATTAAGCAAATATCGTACACATAATCAATTCCGTCCTCATAATCAATTCCGTCCTTTTATTTATTATTATTTGCAAGCACGGATTAAAATAACTACGATCGCGTCGTTTGGTATTTTTCGTTAAGATTTTGTATCTTTTCAATGACTCTCAGTCACACTCTCATGCAGCTACTTGTACATACATTAAATCGCAAACTATTATACACTTTAATGCCAATAACATATTTCATTTTTTCTTGGATGAATAACATTTTTTTTTTCATAACATCTGAAGAAAAGGAAAAAAAAGAAGCAAGAAAGAAACGAAACGAAAATATTAAAGTCGCTCGAGTTAAACGGGACACCTTGTATATATAACACATATGTACGTACGCATACGTTCGACAAAAAAAAAGAGAGAGAGAGAGAGAAAGAGAGAGAGAAAGAGAGACAAGCATCATATTGTCGCGATATCGTCTCAACGATATATCGAAATAAAAACGTCCAACCAGAAATAGTCGGGCGATAAGGCGGCTGTGCAAATTTTACTCTTCCTCTTCGTTTTTCTCTTCCACGTTGTTAACCACCACCGATGGTAGATAATAAAAAGGAATCCATCGAAATATGTACATAGGTATATTTAAGAGATATGTATATATATATATATATATATATATATATATATATATGTACGTAAGTATGTAAGCGTGTATACGTAAGCCGTCCAATGAGAAAACGTAAATAATGATGCCATACTTGGAAGGGAACTTCTTTTGGCATCCGAAGAATTTTTGTGAAACTAAATCTCGATTTCGTCATTCGTTTCTGTTCCAAGGAGAGAGAGAGAGAGAGAGAGAGAGAGAGGAGAGACTGCGATGCTTAAACTATGTACATCACACACACACATATACTTATATATGAGAAAATGAGAGAGAAAGAGTACTCTTACGTATCGTCTCGAAATTCGTCTTATGTATCAGACATCCGTTCAAAGAAAACATTCTTTCCCTTTCCACAAAAGCTTATTTATATTTATTCGATCATAGCCGGTACATAATAACTATCTATATGGGGGGAGGATTGGGTGAAGGGGGTAGGGGGTAGGGAAGAAAAGCATCTTTTCCATCGGTTACTTTTTACATCGGGCATTGGCTCCTCGGATAAGACTAAGATATAAATCCGATGGGACTTCGTGACTCAGGAGAGATATGGCGTGTTTCTAAAGGAAAAGAGAAAGAGAGACAGACAGAGAGAGAGAGAGAGAGAGAGAGAAGCAAAAGGGGACCGGTGATGTCTACTTCGGATTCACGTAGTGCGAAGAGGACGCACGAGGAATCAGGAGGAATCGGGCTGCTGACGGTCGAGAAAGGAATTTCTTGGGGCGGACAGCTGCTGCCGAACAAAGAGCAAGGATATAAAAGAAGCTTCTCGAGGCGCACGTGGCTGTCGAGAGAAAATGAAAAAGAGAGAGAGAGAGAGAGAGAGAGAGAGAGAGAGAGGGAGAAGGAGAGAGAAAGAGAGAAGAGGAGGGAAAGAGTAGAAGCGAGAGAGAGAGGAACGAGAATCCGTGGCTAATGCAAGGCCGCAGAGCGTACACGCGGCCTCTTGCACTAAGAGAAGCCTTGCACTCTTTTACAAATTCCTTCTCGCTTGTTCCCCGTATACAAAGAAGAACGAAAGAAGAAAGAGAAAGAACAAAAAAAAGATAAAGGAAACGACAACACAACAACAACAACAACAACAACAATGACGACGACGACGACGACGACGCGACGACGACGACGACGACGAAGACGACGTCGACGAAAAAAAAAGAAAAGGAAAGAAACGAAAACGAATAGAAAATTTTTTGGTAGAAGTGACGCGTATAAGCGCGACTTGAAAAAAAAAAAGAAAGAAAGAAAGAAAGAAAGAAAAAGAAAAAAAAAATTCATTTCGTACGAAACCCCATCGGTTATCCTCGCCACATCGTCCCCTCCCCCTCACCCCTCCCCCCTCCCACCCCGCTACTCTACGGAAATAAATAAAATAACGTTTTAACGACGTTAAGAACGATCGAAGGAACGCGAGATAATAAAGAAGCGGACGAATTGTTTCAAGCAAGCGTATCACAATTTTTCAAGGATCGATAAAATGGAAACGAAACGGAACGAAACTAAATGAAACTAAACTAAACTAAACTAAACTAAACTAAACCAAACTAAATTGAACTAAACTAAACGAATACCAAGAATAAAAGAATGCAAGAAGCAGAGAGAAGAATAGGTTGTAGAAAAAAAATCTACGAGAGAAAGGGAGACAGCAAGCAGCAGCAGCAGCTCTCTCTCTTTCTCTCTCTCACTCTCTCCTCCCCCTCTCTCTCTCTTCCCCCCTCTCTCTCTCTAAGGAAGAAGAAAAGAAAAGAAAAAGGGTGGGGGTGGGTACGCGGTAGCGGGGAGTCGCGAGGGAGGGCTTGCGACGAGGGTGTGTGTGTGTGTGTGTGTGTGTGTGTGTGTGTGTGTGTGTGTGTGTAGAGAGAGAGAGGGAGAGCGGGGGATGGGGTGGGGGTGGGGTGTCGAGGGGGTGGCTGGGGTGGGGAGTAGAAACGAGAGAGGAGGGGGAGGGAGAGTGGGGCAAGCGAGAGCAGCCGGAGCAGAAGGCACTGGCGCCACACGGCGCGTGCAATTATCATAAACGCCGCTGCGAAGATGTATTTCAGGCGCGCATTCAATTTCAGGAGGAAGCTAAGCATGCCGGCTGCCCCGCGCGTTCGAGAGGAACGTACAACACGTTTCTCGGAGGCTCGCGCAGTCCGGCCACCTGTCTTCAGGGCCCAAGAGACTACTCTCTTCTCTCTAACGTCGGCGGACCCGTACGCGTCCTCGGCCGATTGCCGCGTGGAGACCCCTCCCCTCACCCCCACCCCCACCCCCTGACCCCTCCCCCGCCAATCGTGCAGCACTGCGCGTTCCTTTGCCGCAGCTGTCTCTCGGCCCTGAGTGCTGCCCGAGCATTGGCGAAAATTCCCGAAGCGTTTGATGGTGCCTTCTTCGATCCGAATCTCTGATCGCGGATCCCAATCGCGGAATCGTCCTTTTGTTTCCTTGTTTTATTTTTTCTTTTTTTTGGTTGATTCCTTTATCATAGAAAAAAGAAAAGAAGTAAGAGAGAGAGAGAGAGAGAGAGAGAAAGATGGAAGGGTGAAAAATATGAATGCGAAAGAAGTCGTATTCTTATACCTTTTCTTTTCCTTTCTCTCTCTCTCTCTCTCTCTCTCTCTCTCTATATATATATATATATATATATATATATATATATATATATATATATATATATCTTCCTGTCTCTTTTTTCTCATTTTCTTTTGCTGGAGATTTTTTTTCCTTTTTTATTTATGTTTTTATTTTTTATTATTTTTTGTTTTGAAGCCTTTACACACGCGCACACACACACACACATATATACACGTAATAGTAAAACTTTTATAGCTCGAAATGTCCATTATTCTTCTCTCATCTTTTGTTGTTTCTTCCTCTTCTTTTTCTTCTTCTTCTTCCTCTTCTTCTTCATTTCCTTTATTTCCTTTATTTTTTGTACATTTTTTAAAGGAACAAAGAGGAAAAAAATTCCGTTTATTTACGAAGAGGAATACGAAATGGAGCTCTCAGACCGGAACGACGTATTTTCGCACATGTTTTGGATCGAGATAACGCATATCTCGAATCACCGCTCGGAAAAGATATCATCGTTTCTCGCATCGCACATTCCACGGCTCCTTCCATGCGAAATCACGCTAATTCTAATTATCATACGATTCTATGATGGATCTAAGTGTGTACGTTTGTATTTTTACGATTTGAATCGCGTTTAAAGCCACCTGTTGTGAGATCGTTACGATTGAAAACATTACATCTATATAAATCTGAAGAATATTACGTGTTTTTAAATATAATAACTACTTTTCTGATAATCATTGTAGATGATATTCGATGAATTCAACGTTATTTTCGTTCGTTGTAACGCGAACGAAACGAGAAAAAAAAAACAAAAAGAAAAAAATAACAGAACAATCCCGATTCGACTCGATGATTTTATCGAAATTCCATTGGATTAACGTGAGAGCAATTGCTTCGTATAGGAAATCCTGCGAGTTATGAGCAGAAAAAAAAAGGAAGAGAAAAAATACTCGATTTCTAATACTTGATCTAAACAATCTACTACGAGATACCAAAGGCACGCCAGTAATCGTTTTCTCTAACGAATTCCGACGTATCTCACAAGCGTATGAAAAAGCACTGCGAACTTCCGTTATTATAATCACGATTTGATCCGTGCGGTCAAATAACACGTATTTATGGTATGTAGCGTCTACGAAAAAGATAAGAATCGAGAGAGAGAGAGAGAGAGAGAGAGAGAGAGAGAGAGAGAGATTATTTGCGTCACGACGATACGAGATACTTGTAGTTGTACCATACATCTACGTCGGCGGTTTTAACTTATCGCTGAGATAAAAGGAGATTTAATAAATTCCTTCTAGGGAAAGTTTCAAGTACTTGGTTACTCCCGAAGAACGCTCATGTAAACTTATTTTTTTTTATTCATAAATACATATATACATATATATATATATATATATATATATATGTGTATATATTATATATATGTTTTTATGTACATATTATATATACATGTATATGCATGTATGTATGTATATGCATATGCATATGTATATGATATGTATATGTATATGTATATGTATATGTATATGTATATGTATATGTATATGTATATGTATATGTATATGTATATGTATATGTATATGTATATGTATATGTATATGTATATGTATATGTATATGTATATGTATATGTATATGTATATGTATACGATATGTATATGTGAAAGTATATATATATATATATATATATATATATATATATATATATATATGTACATACGAAAGCACATAACTATCGAACTTAGTCAAGCGTGTCAAACTCATTTTAAAGCAAGAAACAATAAAAGGACATTGAACATTGCTAAACTTTCAATATTTTCTACGAATAATAATTTATAACAGAAAATGTTCATTAAAGCGACCAATCTAAATGACTAATTAACGTCAGTATCACGCGATCGAGTCGAGAATGAATAATAAAATGTATCATCGGTGGAATCGGCTGAGAGAGAATTTTTATTTGTTTCGTTTTTATTTTATTTTTGTTTTGTTTTAGAGTTTAATACTACGAACCTACGACGAATGTGTTTTAAGAGTATTAACCGAGAAAACAAAAATCCCGAAGGAATGTATCCCAGTATGTATATCTTTAAAAATGGCCGTAGAACGAATGATGTTAATTCATATGTTTCATTTATGATAAATAAAACCCATTGACCTTGTAAAAATATTCCTCTCTTTCTCTCAACATATTAACCGAGAGGAACGAGTTAACTCGTTACGAGGATTTCACTTCTGCCCTGATAAATGAATAAATAAATCATTTGTTTCTCACTCCTATAATGGTAAAAAAAGAAGAGAAAAAACAAAATTATACGTCCCAATTCTTCTTCATTTTACGATTCCTTTAATTTATTCGAAGTTTCCTGTCTCCATCCTAACCATTTTATTATCAATCAAAAATAAATTTTATAAATCCACGTAGAACGATCGAAAATCTTAAACGGTTAACAATTTAATAACGTAGGATTGAAGATAGAGATACGAATCTAAAGAAAGGCGTTAATCTTCGGCCAATTGATGTGTATTATCGATATATATATATATATATATATATATATATATATATATATATACATATATATATATATATATGTACATGTGTGTATACATATATGTATGTATGTATTACTGACAGATAATCCTATAGAATAATTTTTTACAGTGCATATCCAAGAATATCCGTGCTGACCGCTATCCAATAAAAACGAGTATTAAAGGTCCCCCATATAACAGACATAAACACAAACACATCGATACATGAAACTTATATTTCACTAAGTTTCAATCGAACGATCGTAAAAGAAAGAAACTATCCAGAAAACTAATAAATCCATTCGATCTCACTTGTCCTGCCTTTAATTTATTTCTTTTTTTTTTTTTTTTTTTTTTTTTTTATTTACCTACAAACCCCGCGTTTCACCCCTCGCCACACAGCCCACCCAACGTCCCTTTCCTATCCTCGTTTCCATTTAATTTTACCCTCGAGCTTAAATTTCGGGCGTGATTTTTTTTTTTTTTTTAATGGCGAACGATTTTCTTTGAATCTAGAATTCCATGTAACATATTTTGGAAGAGGAATGCGCTGTGCAAGGCCATGATGGCGATCGGTCGCGTAAAAGAGCGCCTACAACTGTACTTGCGCGGGCGCGAAGAAAGAGAGAGAGAGAGAGAGAGAGAAGGAGGGGGAGGAGGAGGAGGAAGAGGATAGGAAGCAGGGAAAGAGAGAGGTTATAGAGAGGGGGAAGACGAGGCGGGGCAGCCTGCAGCGGCCGAGCGAGCGACCGATGCTGATATGAATGGAATGCGATGCTATCATCGCGGCCTACCTACCGATAACTCTTTACCCCTCGACGAACGAAGAATATTCGGAATTTCTGCGTACGATGCGCGTCATCTGCCCAACTCTTTAACTCGCTCACCGCGCGGATGTGGATTTTATTTATTCTTATGTAAAGAAAAAATAAAAAAGAAAGAAGATAATAACAATATGATAATGTGAATTAATAAAGAATTATAATGATAATGTGAAAAAATAAAGCGAAGATAAAAAAGAGGAAGAAGAAGATGGAGAAGATGAAGATGAAGATGAAGATGAAGATGAAGATGAAGATGAAGAGAAACTAAATCACGTAAAAATCGAAGGAATTTGAATCCCCATGCGAAGAATAGAGATTGAATTTTATTGTTAGATATAAATTGTTATCACCGATATCTCCCTCTCTCTTCTTTTATAATCGAAAAAAGCAAAAAATAATTATGATCGTCGATGATCGAACTTAATTGACGAATTTTAATTATCGTTCATTTCGGTATCGATGATAAGAAAGAGAGAAAAAGAAAAGAGAGAGAGAGAGAGAGAGAGAGAGAGAGAGAGAGAGAGAGTATGGGGGTGGGTGTAAGACGGACGGGACAGGAAGTAATAACACTTAATATTACGATAATATCGTGAACTTTGAATTTGTTCGGATTCATGCTACGTTCGAATACTTCGCTGTCTAACGCTAAACGAAAGGTCGACGTATCGATTGACGTATCGTTACAAACAAACGCTCGCCAAGTGGAGTTCTTTCTTTCTTTTTTTTCTTTTTTTTTTTCTTCAAACGGATCGCGTAATAAAGTATGTACATAAGATATTTATAGCCTAAGCTGTCGGATGTTTTCTATCGCAAAAAAAAAAAAAGAAAATAATATTTAGTTTTCGCATAACGATGATCTTTATACACACATACATACATACATCCATACATACATACATACATACATACATACATACATACATACATACATACATACATACATACATACATACATATATACATATATATATACACATATATGTCGTACGTGCTTGAACTCATGTAAGCTTTGTAAGTCGATAAAATGTGATGATTGAAAAGTTTATGCATTCTTGGCTTCTATAAAGAAATCGAACGAGTTGTATTGATATCGGCGTTACAGAAAGAAACGCATTCGATTAAACTTCTTTCACTGTAGATCCGATCTGTGCCACCAGTAGAAAAAGAAAGTCTTTGTGTCCTTGTATAAGCGACAAGGTCATGATTCACGATCTTTCGTAGTTATCGTGATTTTCTAACGAAGTATAATCTCGCAAACACGTGGCCCGTAAGATTATCGATCGTGTGATGCATTACGAAAGAAGAAGTCCGACGATTACCGGTATCGATGATAAAGATTCTCGATCAATGAGTTGACTCGTTGACATGTATATTGGCTTTATGAATGATAGGATAGTCCAATACGATATATAAGAACGTACAAATTACAAACTTTGATCCGATTTTCTCCATAAGACCAAAATACGTCATTTATATTATAAAGGTGTCATTAGAACGTATATTTCACTTATCATATCATATATATATATATATGTACGAGTACATATATAATTACATAGACGTACGTATGTCAATGTAATTATAATATTAATATACAAATCACATATCATTGATGTACAAAATATATATTATTGATATAGAAATAAATTAATTATATATAAATATTACTATTGATATATATATATATATATATATATATATATATGTATTATTTTTTACATTTAAATTAGAAAAATCTCGTTCACATGGCCATCGTTAAAATATCATAATGAAATTAAAAAGCGCTATAGAAATTGTATATTCTTCTAAATTCATACGGGTTATTAAAAGATTTCGTAACGATAACCAGATAAAATTACAAGGTAAGAGACGATTGGAGGTCAGGATTCCAAGTCCGAGAACTCGTCCTAAGCTTCTTTCGAATTCGTCTCTCGTCTCCCTCTTGTCGTGCGCACCGATCTCCTTCTATCGTTGGAAGATGAAATCGGAAACCATGCTCCGGGGGAGATTCCTTCGAGATGACCGACGTGTCCGAGCCTATATCGAGATTTCTTGGGAATTCTTATCGCGAGTGAGGAACGAAGAAAACGCGAGAGAGGGAGAGAGAGAGAGAGGGAGAGAGAGCATTTCTCATCGAAATCAAAACTTATACCGAAGAGCAACGAACATTCGAACGATTTTTATTATTCGATGCACGTTATGTATATAATGGAGGCATACGAATTTACGATGGTCCTTGAATGTCGTGGTATTTGATAGGAGCCTTTTAAATTTCGATCGATCGAAATAAACGAGATAATAAATAATCGATTTTTCGTCGAACGTGCAGTACGAAATTGAAACTGAATGATGGTTTCCCTTAAATAAAAAAAAAAAAAAAAAAAAGAATAAATGTATCTTCTCTTGACGAACGTCAACAAATTTTCTACGTCGACGTTCTCGTGATTTTTTTTGGAGTAATGGAAAAATGAAAAGAGTCTTGAAGTATTGAAGGTTAATTCTGACGCGAGATTTAAAACAACGAAAAGGAGAAAAATGAAGAACAAAAAAAAAGAATTAAAAAAAAAAAGAGAGATGATCAGATTACTTTGTACTTCGGTTCTCTCGTTTTCTTCCAAAAAAAAAACAAGAACATTTCTCGTGCCTTTCTTGGATTTTCGTTCGTTGTCTTTTTTTCTTCCCTCGTCCATTCCCCCACTCTCTCTCTCTCTCTCTCTCTTTCTCTCTCTCTCTCTCTCTCTCTCTCTCTCTCTCGCCCTCCCCACCTCCTTCTACCGCTCACCCCAAACCCCCAGCCCATATAAAACGAGAAATCATCCGAGTCGAATGTTTAAATGGGTACTTAGAGAACACCCTGTATATATGCCGAATAAACACAGTAGCCAGTCTCGAATTCCAGAGCGCGTCGTTTGGATGATGGGCGTTGTCGTACGATAACGCTTTGATAATCATGCTCGTTGCATTCCTCCGGCGATAAGCCATGATGATGGAGGGAGGAGAGAAGGATTTCTACGGATCGTATACGATCCGATCGTGACTCAATCCGACTCGGCCAGTTTCTTCTCTACCCGAGAGAACACGTACACGCACGACGAAACACACTATTACGAAGAAATAGAATGGTAGAAGGAAAGATTTTATCCTGTTACGATTCGTTCGTCTATTAAGATTTCTTTTTATTATGGGGGTTTTTTTTTTCTTTCCTCTTCCTTTCTCTCTTTTTTCTTTTTTGTTTTATATATATATATATATATATATATATATATATATATATAAATATAAATATATATATATATATATAAATATAAATATATATATATATAAATAAATATAAATATATATATATATAAATAAATACAAATATATATATATATATATATATATATATAGCACGTCTCGTCCATTCTATTTTATATCGTTTTATTAGAGTTTTTCTTTTTTTCTTTTCTTCTTTTTTTTTTTTGTTCTTGTTTTTACATCACTACCCGTAATTTATCCCGGTCGCAAATGTTTATATACACTTCAATTTCTATATTTCCCGTCTATGCATTATGTATTTAGCACCGGACAATTGGTGCGATGCAAATTTTCTAAATTCTTACGTTTCCTTCTTTCTCTTTCATTTTTTTTATTTTTTTATTTTTTTTATTTTTTTTATTTTTTTGTTAAGACCATTTCGATCGCATCTAGAATTAATTTATTTCCCCATACCTGTTTTATTTTATGTCGTCGCTATACGGGACGTCTGCTTTTCTTTTTTTTTTTTGTTTTGTTTTGTTTTTATTCCACAAAGTATCTGCTCGTTCATGTTCTCCTTTCTTCTCCTTTGACCGACACCAACGAAGAAGAAGAATTATTCCAATCGAATGCGAAATGACTTCGTCGCTTTCAACTTAACCACCTCCCCCGTCCTCTGATCCTCCCTTCCGTAAAAAATAAAATATGCAAATATGTTTCCTTAACCAAGAATGAAAAATTCTTGGAAGAGAGTGAAATAAAAAAAGAATTAAAAAAAGAAAAAAAGAAGAATGAAACATTTCGTGAATCAGTTATGATTAAATTCTTTAAACTCCGCCGACTAAACGTGGGAGTCGTATTGCTAATGACAAGTCTAAATATTAAACGGTCGTTAATCCAGAAATCGTTTCACTTGAAGAAGACAATAACTTGAAAGAGAGGAAGAGAAAGACAGATGGAGAGAGAGAGAGAGAGAGAGAGAGAGAGAGAGGTCGAATGTACGGCGGCCGTGACGATAAATTGTCGCCTGTTGCTTCACGCACCACTTACGGTGGACGGCGCATTTAATGCACCCGTTACAATTGCTTTCGCCGACAGTTAAAAGGTTAATTCCATCGTAAGAGCGAATTCATTCGCTACGAGATTCCACGATAAGTTACTTCCAAGAGTTGCCAACACTTTTCTCCTAATCGTCCTTACCGTGTTTTGTTCTACGTTAAATTCTGTCACTTAAAAAAAAAACAAATATATATATATATATATATATTGAACCACGAATAAATGAATGAACGAACGAGTGAATGAATGAGAACGATTGGATAACAAAATAAAATTGATTACGTTCGGCGAACTCAAACTGATCTAAAATTGATGCATATAAAGGAAAAGAAAAAAAGAAAGGAATAAAAATTGTATCGACAAAAATCACGTCGTACGATAATCCATATGTATATATAATGTATAATCATATATATACATACATCATATATATATATTATATATACATTATATCATTATATATATCCATTATATCATAGTATAATCCGTATATATATATACATATATATATATATATATATATATATATATATATATAATGTATGTATATATAATGTATAGGATCTTTCGTTTAACACGTTGACCGTCAACTACGAGATAACTCGTAGTTTACGTACGAGTAGTCAACGTGTTAATCGAATCAATGTTATCCAATTATATCGTACTAATCATAATTATCATTAGAACTTCGCGAACTTATATATTAGGGTGTCCCATAAGTTTCTTCCTCTGTTTTTTGATGCGAAATGAATACACGATACGGAAGAAATTATAGGGGTGCACCCTAATATTTACGATAACATAGAAATAAGGGGGAAGTTACCCCGTGGAAAGTTCTCTTTGAATTTCCCTAATGCGTAATTATTGAAAGTTAGAAAAAAAAGTTCACGGGATTCGACAATCGACGAGGTCAAAGTCATTATCGTGGGAGGAAAGAGATGCTAGGAGGGATATGTTTACGCCGTTGCCATAAGCGAGAACGTAATGGCATGCTAACGCAGGCAGAATTGAAAGAAAACGAGAAAAGGGGAAAACAAGAAGGAAAAGAAAAAAATACAGGAAAAAGAAAGAAACAGAAAAATAAGAGAGAGAGAGAGAGAGAGAGAGAGAGAGAGAGAGAGAGAGAGAGGAATAGTTGGTAGGAGGAAGTGAGGGATTGTTTCTCGCTATTTAAAAATTATCTGTTAAAGAAGAAGGGAAAAAAAAAGAAGAGAGAAAAAGCAGAATACAAAAATAAATTTTTGTAATCCTCTCGTAATACACGTTTATCTGAACAAATCGATGAGTATGAGAGAGGGAAGGAGAGAGAGAGAGAGAGAGAGAGGGAGAGAGAGAGAGAGGTGAAAGAGAGACGGCCTATTTATGTATCGCCGAGTAGAGATGGAATCCTGAACCCTTCCCATAGTCGTTAACATTGTTTGCTCCTGGAAGAGAGCCGTAGGAATGTGAAAAACCACGCCGGCAAACGGAGTGCAACAGCGCCACCGTCAATAACCTCTCTCTCTCTCTCTCTCTCTCTCTCTCTCTCTCTCTCTCTCTCTCTCTCTCTCTCGTTCTCTCTCGTTCTCTCTCTCTCTCTTTCTTTTCCTCCTCTCCAATCTCTCGGCACTACCTTAGTCGTGAGATACGCCCATTCAAAAGAGAGAGAGAGAGAGAGAGAGAGAGAGAGAGAACCTCGCTATTTCCGAGGTGAATCCTTTCCAAGTCCACGTGGGAATTCGATGTGCCGTAACCTTCTCTCCCTCTCCCTCTCCCTCTCCCTCCCTCTCCCTCTCTCTCTTTCTCTCAACATGAAAAAAAAGAAACAAGAGAGAAGAGAAATAATCGGTGAAAGGTCGAGCCAGGAAGGTATTCGGAAAAAAGATGCTTCGAATTTGGATTCCTCGAGGGCAGATTCGCGATTCGCGTGGAGGGAAAAAAAGAATAAGTAGAAGTAGAAGAGGAAGAAGAAGATGAAGAAGAAGAAGAAGAAGAAGAAGTCAGCGCAGTCGAGATGTTTGCCGGTGGTGGTTGTGGTGGTGGTGGTGGTGGTGGTGGTGGTGGTGGTGATGATGATGATGGTAGTGATGGTAGTAATGGTGTTAGTGCTGCTGCTGCTGGTGGTGGTGGTGGTGGTGGTGGTGGTGGTGGTGGTGGTGGTGGTGGTGGTAGTCGATAGTGGGGAAGAGAGAGGCCCAAGAACTCGTGTGCCCTCGGGAGTCCTCGTGGCTCTTCGTGAGTCGTTTCGTGGACTGCCTGGGGGCCCTACGAGCGTAACACCGGTAGTCACTACGGGAAAAGGGTCGCATGGCGCGAGAAGAGTGCAACCGGGAGTGCTGTGAGGGGAGTCAGAGGAAGAGAAGAGAGGGGGGAAAGGAAGGACGGGGGGAAGGACGGAAAACCCGCATCCTTTCTTCGAGATGCATTGAGAGAAAGAAACGCGCGTGGGTCTTTTCTACTCTCTCTCTCTCTCTCTCTCTCTCTCTCTCTCTCTCTCGCTCTCTCTCTCTCGCGCGCGCGTTCACGACTCTTCTCTTATAAGAAGACGTACGTACACGCGCGTATACGCGTATGTGCGGTCGCGTGCGCGCGCACGCGACATACACACACACAGAGAGAGAGAGAGCCACGCAGAAAGAGAGAGAGAGAGAGAGAGAGAGAGATACTTTACCACCACGGGCCACGCACCGCCCTCTTTTCTCTCTTTTCTCCACAGGCTTCTCCACCGGAGCCCGTAGAAGCTTCGTGAGAGGGGCCGGGAGGGCCGCGTGGGGTGACGCAAAGGGGGGATTCAAGCGGACGGGAGACATTCCAATCTCCCGTGGCAAGCAGCCGCCGCACGCTGTTGCTCTTGCTTTTCTCTCTCTCTCTCTCTCTCTCTCTCTCTCTCTCTCTCTCTCTCTCTCTCTCTCTCTCTCTCTCTCTCTCTCTCTCTCTCTTTCCTTCCTCTTCGCCCTTTCATTCGCTCTTCCCTTCAGCCCCCGTCGAAGGAGTCACCGTCCCCTAAAGTCGGCCTACGCCACACGCTCGATTTTACCTAGAGATATCTTCTTTCTCTTTCTTTCTTTCTTTCTTCCTTCCTTTCCTTCCTTCTTTCTTT
>OU426853.1:4132351-4154851 GCA_911387685.1 Dolichovespula media
AATTCTTGGCTTGCAAACATTTTCGACTTGAGGGCTTGCCTCTCTCTCTCTCTCTCTCTCTCTCTCTCTCTCTTTCCTCTTACACTCTGAACGAGGACTTTGTCCCTACCGACTCGCGACTTTTCCCAAATTCTCCGGCTCCAACGGTCGGCGTGTTTTTTTCGACTAAATCGCCGAATTCCTTGATGTCTCGAATTCCTTCGGCAAAATTCCGTTCGCGATTAATTGCCCGTACCTTGACGAATCTTGTTATGAACAACAGATGGAACGATCATTCCCCTCTTCGGACGTTCCTTCTCTTTCTGTTTCGGATAAACTTCCAATACGAGTGTATTCGTAGCAGCAGCAGCAGGAGTAGTAGTAATAGTGATAGTATAGTAGTAGTAGTAGTAGTAGTAGTAGTAGTAGTAGTAGTAGTAGTAGTAGTAGTAGTAGTATTCGAGGATAGAATTACAATTAGTCGAAGCTTTAATTAAATTGATTTAATTATCATTACGACCTATGTATAGTACTTTTTAAATGTCTTCGCGGATTGAATATCTAATCGTTCCATTTGCCTTATTCTTGGAAAAATGCAGATAGGAAAATTTCATTATTTACTTTTCTGTAGCGAAAGTGTTCGCTAATACTTATATATATATATACATACATACATACATGTATGTATCCCCAAAATAACGATAAACGTTTAAATAAAGAAATTCGTTCTCTGAACTCGTAATTCGAAATGATGGAACGCAACCACCAAGGTCATTATGACGTCCTCGCAAAACCAATTCTAAACTTTCGAAATTCCTTGGAATCGGGAATTACGTCAGCGTATTCTCACGTGTCGCAAGATGAAATGCGTCTGATGCGAGGAAACGACTGCAGTGCCGACAGCCGCGACAATAAAATGAAAATGATCGAAATAGATCTTTGACAAAACTTCGATGGCGTACTTCGTATAAGCGTGTACGTATTTATTGTATATTGAAATAAATATAGAAATAATCGAGGAAATTAAAATAAAAGAAAATTAAATTAAATTAAATTAAATTAAATTAAATTAAATTAAATTGAATTAAATAAAACGAAATGAAATAAAGATAATTTGAAATGATAACAAAGAACGAAACAAAAAGAAAAGAGAGAAGGACCGCGACAATACAACGAAAATAATCGATATTTGAGAGAATAATCGATCTTTGACAAAACTTCGCCGACGTTTTTCGTTTAAGCGGGTATTGTATTTATTGTACATTGAAATAAATAAAGAAATAAATTTGAGAGAATAAAAATGAAATGAATTGAAGTGAAATAAAGATAACATGAAGTGATATAAAAAAAAAAGAAAGAACGCGACAACACAAGGAATATAATCGATATAAATCTTTAATAAAACTTCGATGACATTTTTCGTGTATAATGTACAATACAAATTCACTATGTAAAACCGTGTATGTATTTATGTAAATTGAAATAAATAAAGAAATAAATGGGGAAAGTAAAATAATATGAAACGAAATGAAGTGAAATAAAGATGATATGAAATGATATAAAGAACGAAAAAGAAAAAAAAAAAAAAAGAAAAAAAAGAAAGACCGCGACAACCCAACGAATATAATCGATATAGATCTTTGAAAAAAAAATCCGACGAGGTTTTTCGTGTACAATGTACAATACAAGTTCACCATGAATAACCGCGTATGTATTTATGTACATTGAAATAAATAAAGAAATAAATGGAGAAAGTAAAATAATATGAAACGAAATGAAGTGAAATAAAGATGATATGAAATGATATAAAGAACGAAAAAGAAAAAAAAAAGAAAGAAAGACCGCGACAACCCAACGAATATAATCGATATAGATCTTTGAAAAAAAAAAATTCGACGAGGTTTTTCGTGTACAATGTACAATACAAGCTTACCATGTATAAGCGTGTATGTACTTATGTACATTGATATGAATAAAAAAATAGATGGAGAAAGTAAAGTAATATGAAATGAAATAAATGTAATGTGAAATGATATAAAGGACAATAATAAAAAAAAAAAAAAAAGGAAAGAAAGAAAGAAAGAAAATGAAACATCGAGGAAACATCGGTCGATCGAGAATTCCTCGTTTATCATTCGAGTAAGTTGGTAGTGATAAATCACGAGTCGAGTCACGTTGGACGACCCTCGACATTGTGACCGAAACAATAAAATTTCACGTCGAGCGTCAGCGCGACAATGAACCGTTAAGGGTTAAGAGATCACGAAAGATTTTCGTTCTCCCCTCGAAGAAGAGGCAAGTTCACGAACCATGCGCATTCCGTACGGAGCGCACCGTAAATCCTACGCGATAAGACGAAGCGAGAGAGAGAGAGAGAGAGAGAGAGAGAGAGAGAGAGAGAGAGAGAGAGAGAGAGAGAGAGAGAGAGAGATTGAATTACTAAAGATATTCGATCGTTCGATACGAAAGAAAACTTATTTTCTATATTATATCATTAAGAGCTCAATATATAATTTAAAATCATACCTTAAAACGAGAATCATATATTACCAATTATATGTTTTTTTTTTTTTTTTTTTTTTTTTTTTTTTTTTTTTTTTTTTTTTTTTTAGGAATATTCTGTTCACGTAAAAATACTCCCTCGTTCCTCTTTAAATAAATTTTCGCGACAACGAGTACACCGTATAACAACGATTCACGTTGAACGAAAAACCAACGGTAACAATCGAAAGTATTACCAATTCGCGTAATGATATAAAAATCAATGATGGACTAAACGACTTTACATATTCGATTTGATACGATTTTAAATATGAAAAGCACAATAATCGTCGTGGGATTCTATAATATCGATCGAAACGTTAAAATGTAACAAGTACAAAATGCAATAATGTGTATAACTAAAATATACACACACACATATATATATATATATATATATATATATATATATATACATATATATATATTAGTATACAAAATAAAGATAAAAACAAAAAGATAATCGGATAACGTTAATGAAAGATCGAACGTATATACGTGACGTGTAACGCGTGATAGAAATATATCTCATGGAATGTATAGAGAAGAGAATGGAAAAAGAAATAAAAGGGGGATGAAAGCGAAGAAAAGGAAGAAGAGAGGAGGAAGAAAAATAAAAAAAGAAAAAAAGAAGTAAAGAAAAAAGGAGGAAGAAGAGAGTTGGAGTAGATTACGTGGACTCGGTAGAATGACATTGGTTCCATGGATGAGGTGCCACTAGCTTTAAGTTGCGGGTTATCTATCTAGCTCTTGAAGAACGACGAAGACAGAAAAAGAGAGAGAGAGAGAGAGAGAGACAGACAGACAGAGAGAGAGAGATAGAGAGAGAGAGAGAGAGAGTTGGAGGAGGGTCGAAAGGTGGAAGGGGAAGGGGAGGAAGGGGGCTAGAGAGGAGGGAAGGGCCATTTGCATCGGAATGCAAGAGCGGAGCGAGCGCGTTGCGCTCGCGAGAACGCGTGCACGCAGAAGAGACCCGAGAGCGGATGCGATAAGTGCAAGTGAGACCGAACGATCGGCCTTACGATGGTAAAAAGAAGGACAGGGATATCCTCTACAAACGCTCCCTCTCCCCGTCCCCCATACCCTCCCTTTTACCTCTTCCAGTCATTACTCGAAGATCGAATCGAGATCTTTGGTCTTCTTTTTTCTTATTTTCTCTCTCTCTCTCTCTCTCTCTCGCTCGCTCGCTCTATCGATCTATCTTTTTTTTTCCCCCTCTCCTGACGGTGCGGTTTGCCCTCACGAAGAACGCTCGCAGCTGTCGACGAAACGTCTCCTCCGACTTGCAACGCGTCTCTCGAAATGTAAAGGCGCGCGCCAAAGTCGATCTCGAAAATCGACGATGACATCATGCGAGCAGTATTTCGCCCGAAATAAATATACCGTACATTGGCATTCCTTCTCTCTCTCTCTCTCTCTCACTCTCTCTCTCTCTCTCTCTCTCTCTCTCTCTCTCTCTCTCTCTCTCTCTCTCTCTCTTTGTAATCTATCAATCCATCTATCTATCTATCTATCTCTTGAAAAATCATTTCTCTTGAAAAATCATTTCTCTTTCTTTTTCTTTTTTTGCTCTCTGTTTTTATTTTCTACTTAGAAAGAGAGAGAGAGAGAGAGAGAGAGAGAGAGAGAGAGAGACTTCGACTAATCCGAATTCCCAAAGCTACTAACTATCTCGACCATCTTTCATCATTTTTCAATCGTGATAAAAAAGGAATCCCAACGATCTCGGATATTTACGTTTGTTGTTTCATATATGAGCGATTACATCAACATTAGCCAATTAAACGATTATCCATTAGATTTGAATATCATTCGGAGCAGCAATTATATTATATAACAAAGCTTTATAAATATTCGCCTATGGAAGATTACATTTTCAAGGATAACGTGTGTATATATATATATATATATGACAATTAAAATGAATACGTTAATTGGAACAAAAAATTTTAAAAATTCTTTACCTAATGCCACCATTTTAATTGTTAATATTAAAGAAAATGTTATTATGAAAGGATCCCTATTGTTACGACGTCGTGTATAGAAATGAAGCATTGTTAATTGTAGAGAACTTCTATCATCCGGTCGAGACGACTATTGTTACCATTATTATGTAAACGAGTATTATCCTATAGGATATATGTACAGATAACTAATCGTTTAAGGAAACGACGAGACGATTTCATCGAGATCTATCCAGTATCGACCAATCGAAATATTGCTCATGAAGAACAGATTCGCAAAAACGGGAAATAAGAAATAATACTTCATACATCCAACGTTTCGATATTCGATACAAAAAGTCGATCGATTTCGCTTCTTCTTCTTCCTCTTTCGAGAACGACGAATGTGAGATATATTTATGAAAAGTCGGAAAAGGAAAAGAGGTAAGGAAACGACGGAGAAGAAATAACAATCGAATGAAAACGCGATGACCATGAGAGAAAATATTAATATATATATATATATATATATATAAAGAAAGAGATATATAATTAAAAAAAGAAGTAAATAAATCGCGCGACAAGAATAATTATAAAAACGAGAGAAAATAAGTAAGTGTATATCGTATGAATATATTCGATGAAATTAATTTCGATTGACATTTATATCGAACGAAAACGATCTCGTTGTTTTGATTTCGATTGACGTCGTAAGATGTTACTTTACCATTCTCTTTCTCTCTATCAATCTATCTATCTATCTATCTCTCTTAAATATGATTAAGTACGGCCTATATCGTTTCGTTTTAATTTCGTTGAAAAGACATTAACGCATCGGGAAGATACCCATCGGTAATGGGGTGACAAGGGAGAGAGGGAGGGAGGGAGGGAGATGGGGTGGAGGAGAGAAGAGAGGAGAGGGATAAGCAAAAACGATTTAATCTCGGTTAGGGATAATCGTCCCGACCGGTGTTGTATGAGAGAGTATGCGAGGGTGCACCGAGTGACCGGAAGTAACATGATTTCTCACGGAATGACTTCCTGTCTACGCGGCTCCCACCGTCTCCCATTTAAAAGTCCACACGACCCCTCTTTCCTCTAAATAAATTCACGCTGCGTAAGGTTCATCGGCATCGAGATCAAGAGGCAAATCCATAAACGCATTGTCAGCGACATCCTGAACGAGCTCTAAGCTCCCGTTTAAATTTTAAAATTTTTGTTAAATTTTAAATTTAAATTTTCAATCACATTGTTTCCTCTTTACTCTCGCTTTTCCCATTTTCTCCGGAAGTTTCATTCCTTCCCTTCTTTCTTTCTTTCCTTTCCTTTCTTTTTTTTTTTTTTCTTTTTTTGTTCAAAAACCAATACAATGCTCACGGGAAGGAAGTATCTACACATGTAAGCTGAGTAGAGTAATCGATTCGAGATCGATCATACGAAAAGAACGGAGGAAATGCCAAAAAAGAAAAAAAAAAGAAAAAAAGGAAGAAAAGGAACAAATAATTCGAAAAAAAACTCACCTCGAGAACGTCCTGCGCTGTTTGAAGGTATTCCCGTAGCATGGCCTCTTGTATTGCCCGCCATTCCTGCCGCGGATCCTCGAGTTGAGTCGTTTCTGAAATTAATCGAGGAGGTAAGAATCGTCAGGCGGATTTACAATCGATCGACGATATTTGAACTGGACAATTCGATATAGTCGATTTTAAAACTTACGATTGACATGATTGATGTAGTAAGCGCCCACGTGTTTGTCGTAGGCCTCTTCCCAGCCAAGAGGGAGCTCGTTTCCGATACAATCGGCGAATGTTTGCGGCTTTGTAAATCTGGAATATAAAGAAGAAAAAGAGAAGAAATATAGCGGCCCATTTAAAAAGGAAAAATAAGAAAGAAAGAAATTCTTGTTCTCTCGTTCTCTCCCTCTTTCTCTCTCTCTCTCTCTCTCTCTCTCTCTTTCTCACTGTCCTTCCTAATTCATCGGAGGAAGGATAAGATACAAAATTAATAAAGAAACTAAAATCGATAGATTGGACAGTCCACAAATAAAAAATATATCTTTTCTTCTTCTGACAATAGGCTGTAAAATGCATCGTTCGACCACGTTCCCTTCCTTTGGTATATACGAAGGTAATCATATCCGACCTTGCCCGACCTTCCAAGTTATGAACGAAAAGGAAAAAGAAAAAGAAAAAGAAAAAGGAAAAAAAGAAAAAAAGAAAAAAAAAAGAAAAAAGAAAGAATGAAAGGAAGACACGGAATTCCTCTTCGTCTACCCGTCACGTGTTTCATCCTAATTTTATTCTCCCGAGAGCGTGCTCTCAAAGAAGAAAGAGAGAGAGGCAGAGATGGAGAGAGAGAGAGAGAGAGAGAGAGAGAGAGAGAGAGAAAGACATAATTTAACTGACAATGAAAGACATAAATACCTATTTAACTCGTACGTTGTAGATCAATCCAAAATAAATAAAAACGAAAGAAAGAAGAAAGAAAGAAAGATAGACAGAAACGGGAAAGGGAACATGAAAAAAATATCAAACGATTAAAGGTGCGAGTAAATAAAAAAAAAAAAAAAAAAAGGAGTTTTTCATTAAGGGGAGTCAGCTACGATGTTTCACTTGACCTTGACATATGTTGTCAAGGTCACCGTCCGGAGTAACTGTCGAAAGATCTCAACCCGTAGCTCGTTGTTTACTGAATAAGTTATTATTAAAAGAAAAAGAAAAAAAAAAGATAAAAGAAAATGGATTTTCACGAATTTGTTTTTGTAATATTCGGAAACGATTTTGCTCCTTTCATGAGTTTTATAAAATATATGTATTGTTAACGGATTAAATTTTTTTTATTTCTTTCATTTTTATTTGTAATAAATCGTAAGAATGAGCGGGGGTTGTGGCCTGGGTTGCGTCCGGGTCGAGGAAAAAGATTTTTCCCTGGGAACTCGATCATTTTTCTTAAAATAATTTTTTTTCGAATATCATATACGTGATATATTTTCTCAAATATTAAATGGTAACATTTTCGAGGAACTATCCTCGAATCATATTTCACATCTAGAAGATGGGCCGGGTTAAGTTAATTTTTTTTTCGGGCTAAGGATGGGCCCCGCCCATGCGTTCGATTTACTACTCATTAGAAAAAAAAAAAGAAAAAAAAACAAGAAATGAATTGGCTAAGAATATATGTATTTTTATATATATATATATATATATAACGTACACGGTCACCGAAAATTATACAAAATTCGTTAAAAATTGTTCATTTGTAGATTAATAAGGTTTCATTACAACTACGAGCGACAACCAAGAAGACCATTTGATAGTTACACAGAACGGCGACCTTGGCAACATATGTCAAGGTCAAGGTCATTGGGAACTGGTTCCTCTAATCTAGTTTTACCCAAAAAGAAATAACTATCTCTCTCTCTCTCTCTCTCTCTCTCTCTCTCTCTCTCTCTCTCTTTCTTTCTCTCTTCCTCGCAATAGCACGTGTTTTTAATATACGTTAATATACGTGTTTTTAATATACATTCTTAAAATTTTTATTTAAGAATAGAGAGAGAGAAAGAATACGTAGCTTATTGAATTTAAATAATCAAAAGTAACTTGTAAAAAATATATGAAAAAGAATTACGGCCTATATCGGAACTACGTTATTTTATTATTGTTCATCGGCATTAATGCGATAATAGAATTATTTATTTAATAGTTAACGCATAATTATGACTCGAATGTATTTCATTGAAGTATAAAGTCGTTTTAAACGTCACGAAAAGAGCTAAGACGATGCTTTATAGCGTTCGTACATGTGAACGTGTGTGTGCGTTCGCGCGTACGTGATCCCGTGCTTGCGTGAACATACGTGTATGTGTCCATTACGTGCGTGCTACATGCATACGTGTATGCGTGTAGATAGACGAGGTTGTGTCAAAGCTCATGGACGAATGTGTTCGCACGCGCACGCGTATAAAAAGTATAGAGGAGACGCGTGAATCGCGCGCGTGCGCACGGAAGATTCGCCGATGCTACAGGATGCGTTTCGGAATGCGCTGCCTCTCCCCCTCGACCCTCCCTCCCTCCTACTCCACCCCCACCACCATACGCGTTACCTGCACGCCGGATGGGCTCCTCGGTTTCCGGAAGCGCTCGCGCACACACACACACACACACACACACACACACACACACACACACACACACACTGTTCTTATGCATCGATATATGCGTGTCTGCACGTATGCGCGAATAGCAGCTGTGTATATACATGTATTTGTATATATATATATATATATATATATATATATATATATATATATATATGTAGGTGTATATGTATGTATGTATATATGCGAGAGAAAGAGAGAGAGAGAGAGAGAGAGAGAGAGAGAGAGAGAGAGAGAGAGAGAGATAGGTAAAACTGACGATACTGATCGCGCGCCTCGCATATGGTATGTTCCCTGAGGCGGTAGGGTTCTTAGCCCCCTTTTACCTTTACCTTTTACCTACCTACGAACTTCTCAAAGGTTCTTACAATTTTTCACGCTGTAACCGGCCCGAAATTCCAACGAGAATTCCACCATAGAGAATTCGCTGCCGCCGCGATAACGCCAATGTCCATCGATTTATTTTCGAAAAAATTAACTCGAAAAATTATTTTCAATTCGTATTTCTAATGGGAGAGAAAGAATTTATAGCTTATTTATTTTAACCCTTTCCAATTACCGGTAGAAAATATATATGTATATATGTGTGTGTGTGTGTATGTATATATATATATATATATATATATATATATATATATATATATGCAATAAAATAGAGGAAATATTATGAAACAAATATAATTGAAAATGTTAATAATTTAAATAATTATTATGTAATTCTCTCGTATTCTGAAAAAAAAGTGAAAGATAAAGAGATGAACTTTTATTTTATATAAGTTCTTTAAATAAGTGTGAATAAACTATGTGTACATACAGGATGATTAAAATGAAGTTAATTAAATAAGAAAAATGAAGTAACACAGAGAACTATATATATATATATATATATATATATATAAATACTTGTAAAGATAAAAGTACTTACAACGATACTAATCGTATAAATGATATAATAAAAAACATTTTAATTCTGACGATAATAAAAAGAAGCAATTATGGGAATGAAACGGATGGTAACGTAACGTAGCAAAGATCGATTTCTTCTTTAATTTACGAACGTTAGAACGTCTTAATAGAGAATAATCTTTGACAGCTACGTCAGTGGATTACGTTGTCGTTTAAATTACACGCTTCCATTTGCCGGTGTGCAATTAATAGATACAAGAAAACAATTAATTAGATCGTCCTTAATTATGTAACGACTACTATTAAACGCAAGCGTACGTATGTACATCTGTGTACTACGTACGTGCACATACACAACAGTCATATACCTAAACGTCTATTTAATTTTCAGTAAAACGTATGCATCCTATATATTCGTGAGAATCAAAAAAAAAGAAATAGAAAGAAAAATTGATAATCGTTCGATCGAGAGAGAGAAAAAGATATATCATCGGTCCGACAAATCGATTAAGAAAAATATAATCTTCTTTAACTCCACGTAACATTGAAATCGGCACAATCATCGTTATAAATAAATATCTGTCTTATTTTATTTCGTTCGTCGAGAAAAATTATTTAATTTTCATTTACAAAAATTATATGCTAGTTGATTGTCGAAGAATTAATAGTTCGATAACTATGAGTATCACATATTGTATGATATTATTTTTGAGATAATAAATTAATTTATACGATCAAATGGAAACTTTGATATCTATTCAATAGCATAACACAATTCTCCCGAACAACAAAATGCTTATAATTACGTCGGATAGCTAAAAACAAAAAACAAAAAAAAAAAAGAAAAAATACTAAATTAATAACAAGGAAATGTAATGTGAACGATTGCATATCGACGTTACGAAGAATATCAACACGTGACGTAATAATAAACATGTAATGGTACATATTTGTACCATTGATCGATATAAAATAAAGGACAAGTTTTGTTACTGCATATGTACGTACGTATATACATACATACGTACGTCCATGATCCACGTGAATATAATTACACGTATACTCATACGTCTATATAGCTTCAGAAGGTAAAGAAAAAACGTGACCTTTGAAACAACGACGGTATTGTTGCACAGAACTCGAAAGAGAGAGAGAGAGAGAGAGAGAGAGAGAGAGAGAGAGAGAACTCGAGGCTCAGGGACAACAATTTTCAATTCCATTCTTGCTACGTGAATCACGATTCTAGTAGCGTGCCCTTGGCCTTACAACGTTTCTGCCCTACTACTGTTACAACAAGGTGCGACAGAGTGCGTAAATGTATGTACGTGTACGAGTATGTTTGTGCGTGCATAAACACGTAAATACGTATGTGTGTGTGTATATGTGTATATGTGTATATATATATATATATATAAATCTTCAAATAAAAGACACATTGAAACAGAGCCGTAGGCGGAGGGAGGAATCAAATGGTGAATCGACGCTAAGTCAACACGACGCTGATATGCCAAGGTTGTTAAAACGACTTAGCGAGTTGACAACTCGACTCAACGAATGTAAAAAGATACGCGTAAATAATACGTATGTATATTCGTAAATTTGAATACCTATCAAGATTATTCATATTTTTTTTTTCGCGTCGACAAATAATTGTTTATCTATGCTCGATGCATTCCGTATTTTTATACATATGTTATAATGTGTATCGTTCACAAACCGAACTGATTAACTCCGTCGGATGATAGACGAAATTGATATAATTATAAATGATGGGTTTTTGTTTTTTTTTTACTATACACATGCATTATATATGTATTAATAAGAATGTCTGGTATTAAAATTTAATCTTGGAACTCGAAAATATCACAAATTACAAATTTACAGATAATAACAAATTTGAGATTTAGCAATTTTATTTTGATATTATCAGTTATGATAATCGAATGATTAAAATTATATGAAAAATATTGATAATTTCGAAATATTATCATTATTATTCGAGTCAAAGAAAAGATATTTATTTTTTCAATGCTAATACTTATGTATAATCGAAAGTTCGACAATAAGTCGAATGATTTAATATTAAACAAATAATTATAAACACATTGAAATTGATTTAGTTGTAATCGATTTGATTAGGGGAAAAAAAAAAAGAAGAAAAAGAAAAAAATTCATGTCGAACGACACGCGACATCGAATGACATAACATAACAGTAATAATTTCTAATTCTGGATGAGATAAAAACTGTGAATTAGGTATGGTAATTTCAATTGGTTATTTCGATATTCCTTCATCCTATGGAATGAAACGTTCAAACCCGTGTCCCTATAGAAACTATTTCGCTATTGACTCGCCGCGGTGGAATTTGACGGTGGAAGGAAATAAACAAACGTTCCGGTTGATTTCCTTTGCACTGAAATTCCACGTAGGTTTCGTCATACACGCCTTCGGTGTTCCTTCCTCCTCCGTCGTTTCGTTCGTTTCTTCGCATATCTTTTGTCGGGAATGCAATAAAAGATAAGAAAAAAGAAAAAAAAAAAAGAAAAAAGACGCAACTAAGAAATTTCAGTCCTCTATACGTTCCTCCTATCTCAACAAACATTTATACCCTCGAATATTTTCGCGATGATTACGATGTAAAGTCTAGCCGATGTCTATACATATATATATATATATATATATATATATATATATATATATATATAAAATATATATACACTAAATATATATATACACATACGACAAACACGCAAATGACGTTTATCGAAGAGAGACATTCATTTATCCTTAACGCACGTCGCGTCACTCCAAACCTTTTCGGACATCTGTCTTTTTCTATTTTTCTTTTTTGTTTTTTCTTTCATCTATCCTATCTTCGATCTGCACACTTCATCGTGATACGTATTGTAACGAGTTATTTTTAACAATTGCGTATAAAAGATATTTAAATGGATCGATAAAGAGGTCTTTTGAAAATACAAATTAAATTCGATTAAACGAAGAAATTTTATCGATAAATCGTTTATAATCGAACTACAATTATTATTTATTGCCGGATTCGATTTAAGAATTATCTTAATGACTTTTCTTTTCTTTTCTTTTCTTTTCTTTTCTTTTCTTTTCTTTTCTTTTCTTTTTGCTTTCTTTCTTTCGAGAATTCGTCAAGATTATTTAAGGTCGATATCAATTCGATCGAGGCGTGTAAGTGTATCCCTATATTTGCATGCGCGTGCGCGCAACTCGAAGCGTAGATATTCAATTAATGCGGAAGAAATGCGGACAATGTATAATTAAAGACACTGACTCATATGAAAGACGATGGCTTTTGTTTCGTTATTTACAATATGTGTGATTCCATTTCGACTCAGACCTTAATATTCCTCGCCTGTGACACCTCTCATCCCCACAAAAACGGATCGAACGCGTTTATCGCATCGAGCTACTTGTCTTTAGATACGTGAATCATTTTCTTATTTACAATGGTTATACGTTTATCTCTATCTATTTTTATCATATCTCGGGAATGAATTCGTTTCAATCATAACGATAACGATCGGTGAAATTATCATTTCCGAGTTTAATCGATACACAGGATACAACTACTACTTTCATTAATACATTAACCTATTATTGAAAAAAATACATTGAAAGACGAAAATTCTTTTATAATCAAATCATTTATGATCGTTTATAATCATCGATATAAATATATATATATATATATATATATATATACTCGTACATGTCAAATAATTCAATGTAGACAGTTTTAGTCCTAAAAATATATATATAAATAAGCTAATTTAAAAAAAAAAACCCTTCGTTTGAAGATAAATCAAACTTTATAACAAATTTGTTATGAAAACTGATTTATATTTTCATAGATCATTTTTATAATCCCCTGAAATCTAAACGATTTTATATTGAAACAATGAAATATTATATCGTTTGAAATAATTTTTCAATATAATATCAAGTTTCGTTGTTGCATAGAAAATTATTCGTTAAATCGTAAATTATCACTAACTGGTTGATACACAAAATGTCTCTCTCTCTCTCTCTATCTCTTATTTTCTCGAGCTACAATCAAATTACGATATCGATATAGGCGGGAAAAAAAGTGTGAGAATTTTTAACGACCTAACGAGCTTCTGCTTAGTTCTCACAGACATAAGATATATCGATTACATCTTACGAAGGAAAAAGATATTCGAATAGAAGAATTTTATTACACAATTTTGATCCATATGTGTACACACCCACCCACACGCACACATGGATATATAATTTTTTTCTTTCGTTGTTTTTCTTTTTTTTTTTTTTTTCTTAATTTTACAGAGGAGTAAACAACTGTCTCGGTCGTGTATTTTCACAATCGAACGACGGATAGATATCGTTTATAAGTATTATCGAACAATGAACGTCGCCGCAGGAATGAAATCCAAGCGCAATTATAAATAATTACGATGGTAGTAGACGTACAATCGCTCGTGACTTGGATCGCGATCTCTTTAGAATGACGCCGGCGGTCTCCTACGAAACAATAGCACGACTCTCTCGGAGAGGGCCGACGAGGAATGCGCTGATTTCACTCCGCGATCTTACGCACGTTGTTAAGTCTTTTTTCTTTTTTTTTTCTTTTTCTTTTTTACGACGAGGTATTTTTCACTAGACGCACGAGAGAAGAGAGAACAGTTTCGTAAAAATACCTTCTCTCTCTCTCTCTCTCGATCTATCGATCTATCTATCTATCTATCTATCTCTCTTTCTCTCACGTTTTTTAACCATACAACATTTATTTCATTATCACGAAGTCTCGTATATTCGTTACAAATTTTTGTGTAAACCGATGAAATCAACAATTATTATTATTATTATTATTATTATTATTATTATTATTATTATTATTATTATTATTATTATTATTCCTAACTACACTTCAGATATTGGATACGGAAATTGTATCCAATAATAAACTTTTACCTCTTCAACCTTATAACGCATGGATTTATTTCGTTTTTGTTTTCGTTTTCGTTTTACATATCTTCGAAGTAATTAAAAAGTCATATATATTGTCACGTAATTTAGTGATCATTGAAGCAGAGGATTGTTATAATTTTCGTTCTTTCTTTTTTTTTTTGTTTTTTTTTTTTTTTGTTTTTTAAAAAAAACAGTAAAATATTGTCGTCATTCAGAATTCCAACCGTTTCTTTTTTAACCGTCGTCGATCGATTTACATTGATAATATTTACGGAATATTATTACGTGTTCGTAAACAAACGAAATGATTGAAAATTTGACGTTAAACGCTAAATATGGAGAAACCAACGTTCGATCGAACTGCGAGCTGAATCGAAAGAAAAGAAAAAAAAAAAAGAGAGAGAAGAAAAGAAAGGAAGAAAAAAAAAACAATAAGGAGGAAGAAGATATTACGTTACGGGAGAGCGATCGTGTCGTTCTCGAACGTTTACGAAAGAACGCCTACAGAGGCGATTTCGTGAATGTCGCAAAAGAGCTAAATAGCGATGGAAAGTGCCGAGCCAAGTTTCGCGTTAAGGAGAGATTCAAATTATTACCTTTCGCAAAAGGTACGAGTTATGTACGTGGGTTCGTAACGTTCTTCCCGTCTCCTTCACCTCCTATTTCCCCTCGCCCCTCCCCCTATTCCCCCCTTCTTTTATTCTAACTATCAGTCCCGATTATGGAGAATAGTCTTTTTTCGTTGCGACGTTCGTCGTCATTTCGAAAGAATTCGTACTTACATTCTCATTCTTATCGCTCATGCGATCAAACTCTTAAAACGGCTATGAAATTACGATTGAAATTTTTAAAAACACCCCGTATATCACTTCGAGATATATACTTCGCTTTTCTTATTTTTCTTCTTCTTTTTTTTTCTTTTTTTTTTTTTTTTTTTTTTTTTAATGTATTTACATCCAAGTTATCTCGTATAAACGTTACGTTGACAATAATCAATAAGCCAGAGAGATCTTGGAGATCAAAAAGAAAAAAAAAAAAAAAAAAGAAAAAAAACAGAAAGAGTCGTAAAGAAAATTGATAAATTTATAAATTCGCTTTTTCCAACATTATACATATTTCGAACGTATGAACAAAAGAAATATCGTAGGATGTATTATTACTGATACGTATACATGATGTAATAATCATGATACGTGTACGTGATGTAAAAATATAAGATGGGGAATAATTCAGAGAGAAGAAAAAAAAAAAGAAAGAAAGAAAGAAAGAAAACAAGCAAAGTGGCATTTGAATAATTCGATTATGCGTTGTTGAAATAATGCATTCTCTAAGAAAAGTTAACGACAAAACGTTCTTCCACGAGGATTAAAATAAAGATGAAAAAGAAATAAAATGAAGGAAAAAAAAAGAAAGAAAGAAAGAAAGAAATCTTTCTAATCTCTCTCGTATGGTATTTCTCCAAAGAAAGTTCTAAGAGGAATGCAATGGCGAACGCAAAAATCAACGTACACGCTCAAGAGGTATCGTACGCGCGTTTGTTCATCGATTTTCTACTTGTCGGAGGAGGTTATTACATAATCTTCTCGAGGGCTTCCCCTCCAATCGGCCTTTTCTCCGAACGGCTTCGTAACATAGATGCTGCTGCTACTACTACTACTACTACTACTACTACTATTACTACTACTACCACTACCACTACCACTACTATTACTACTACTACTACTACTACTACTACTACTACTACCACTACCACTACTACAACTGCTACCACTATTACTACAACTGCTACTACTACTACTACAACCACTGCTACTACTACGATTGACAATGAAAATAAACAATCGCCGAGGAGGAAGCCTCGAAGGAAATAAGAAATGCAATTTCATCGATCCACGTGGACAACAACAGCGTAATTCGGTCCATTCCTGCCTATATTACGAAATCGTTATGTTGCATATGTAATGTTAACGCGTGGCTGCTTTACACGATGAGGAACAACGTATTACATCAATGCGATACGTATTCCCAACAAAATTTCCTTTCACATTTGTTTTACGACATAAAAGAAACAAAGAAAAAAGAGGGATGAGGGTGGGGGAATAGAACTCGACAAACTCGAAGCTTGGTAAAAGTTACAACGACGAATTTGTCTTTCTACGATTCGTCGTTCGGTCTCTCAGTTGAAAGGTTTACATACTAGAGTTATAGAATAACGGATAACAAGGGAAATATTCATTCCCTTCGCTTATCCCTTAAAAGATTCGACGGAGAGAGTGAGATAGAGAGAGAGAGAGAGAGAGAGAGAGAAAATAAAATAAAGAGAAATAGGAGAAGAAAAGATTCGTTCGAAAATCCATAAAGTCTCAGCTTCAAGAATCTGCGATATAAAAAAAAAGGAAAGAAAATAAAGAAAAAAAAATCCAAGAAAATAGAAAGTAGCCCGACTCGGAGAAGCATCCGTGCGAATAAGCTCGAGATTCGAAAAAGGGAAGAAGCGCGATGTTCGGTATTGAAGCGTGAATAAATTCGAGAATTCGGGCTAAAGGGTTGGATTTTTATCTTACGAAGAGGAGTAAGAAGGGTTACGGGGAGAGGTGAGGGTGGTGGTGGTGGCGGTGGTGGGGCAAGGGGGCGGAGGGGAAGGGAGATGAGAAAGGTTATATGGGATGCGAGATCGACGCAGGTGTGGCTATTTATTTGTTGGCTAGGCGAGAGACACACGGCCCTGAATAATGCCGTCCGCGCTCACCTATATGCATGGGCATACAAATCGCGTGGGTGTCTCTTCGACTACCTGGCTCTGCCCCAAGGGCACTACTTGCGTGCATTGCTGAAAGAACGGGTATGCACGTATCCACCACATATGCACATATGTACGCATGTATGTATATACGTATGTACGTATGGAATGTACCTATATGGATACGTATAGATATGTATATATATACATATATATACGTACACATATGAGCGTGTCATTCGCGTTTTCGCACTTTTACACCCGTTTAGACGGTCGTAAGGCCACCCGAGAAAGAACACCGATCCCCTATCGTTCTTAAAAACCGGAGTAAAAGGCGACGCGTTTATTAACGATATATAAGACAGCTAAGGAGAGCCGACGTTCGAAAGAAAATTATAATCTCTTATATAATAGAATATATCATTTGTTGTTTATCCGTTCGGCAAAGGATAAAATGAGAAAAAGTTTTTCTATCGTATCCTTCCTTTTTTTTTTATCTGTTTATCGTTAGGTTTAATAGGATAATAATAAAAATTAATTGATCGATCGATCGGATTCGTTCATACAATTCTATCGATTTTCGAGTCGAAAACAGTTAAAAACGTTCTCCACCGTTTTTCCGTTGGCTTACGTACCCCCTATATATATATATATATATATATATATATATATATATATATATATATATATGTATGTATGTATGTATGTATGTATGTATATATATATGTACACCTATATGTACCTGTAAAGCAAGTGGAATTCGCTCGCGTACACGGTTCTCACGATTCCACTGGTATTCGCGCGCTCGACGATTGGCTCGCGAAAGGCGAAGTGGTACGTGTAACGCGAGTTTATAGGAAACTCCGTTCGGTCGGAATGCGGCTAACGCGATGGTACGACCGCAAGTATTCGCCTCGTAAGTCTCTTTCCCTTCTGGAGTTTCTTTCAAAAACACAATACCGTCCTGTCGTCGGTTACGTCAGGCAGCTAGGTAAGATAGATATATAGAAAAAGAAGAAAGAAAAAAAAAGAGAAGAAGAAGAAGAAGAAGAAAAAAAAAAGGGAAAACGTTAAAAGCGACTGAATGAGATATATCTCTGAGAGTTTAAAAAATTATGATTTCACTTAAACGAGAACACACGAGTTCGTTTCGATATAATAGATTAGATTCGGTCGGTCGATCTGCAATCGAGTAATCATGCTAATCGAAAAAAAAGACGCTAGCTAATTCGTCCGAGTAAAATAGTGTTATTCGTTCACAACGACGCGCGCAACCAATGTAAAGGTATATAAGTACGTACCACACACACACAGCATACACACACACACACGACATGCACGCACGTACACACTCGCGATCCCATCTCGCGCTACACACGCGTGTACTTATGGCGTAGTGCAAGGCATCCTGCTTCGGCTTAGTTCGACTCGCCTCGGTTACGTTCGTTTCCATTCGTGGCCGCTCGGCTGGCTCGGCGCGTAGCCGTGGCATGCGGCCGCGTCACGACGCTGGAATGTATCGAATTTCCAAGTTTGGGAACACTCTTGTGGCCCCTTAATTTGTGCCATGGCTTTGCTCACGCACGCGTATACGTGACAGCACGCTCGCTCGTGCGTAAATACCCCCGGGAGGGGCAGGGGGGAAGAGAGGAAAAAAAATAATAGAGAGAGTGAGTGAGAGAGAGAGAGAGAGAGAGAGAGAGAGAGAGAGAGAGAGAGAGAGAGAGAGAGAGAGGGACGTAGGGGTGGACAAAACAAAAACATAACAAGAAAAAAAATAACAACAAAAGAAGTAAAGAGAGAAAAAGCGAATTTGCCTTTGGCCTTTTTCTCTCTCTTTCTATCGATCCACCTATCCATCCATCCATCTATCTATCTATTTATCTATCTATCTATCAATCTCGTATAGACACTCCAATAAAAACTTTTCTTCTACGGAGAAACGATCGAAAACGAGGTAGGAACGGGTGGGTGGGGGGATGGTTCTCGATCTTCATGAACGATACCCTTCTTCTTCTTCTTCTTTTTCTTCTTCTACACTCCGCCCCACCCCCTCCAACCCCCACCATCGTCACAAATCCATCTCGAATAGCACGCCACCTTGATACCCGTCCTATCAAAGAAAACTCAAGGCGTCGTGACCATTCTGTACGGCGCATTGTGTAACGCACGATAAAGGAATGCCGTTCGGATGCAGTGATCTAAGGAAGGTCAAACTCAAGCGTTCTTATTATCGTGTTTAAAGGAACGCTTCTGTATGACTAAGGAACTCCGTCGTCGCTCCCCTCCAACCCCACCTCCCAACCATCACTTCTGGACCCTGATCAGTAGACATGATGACCCGATCTACACATCGGTTAACAAATTAAATTTTAATGGACTGTCTCACTATATATGATTTTCTTTTCGTATCTTTAAATCGTGACGATTTCATTTCTCTTCGTTTTTCTTGGTTTCTATTCTTTGTTTTTTTTTGTTTGTCTTTTCTTTCTTTTTCTCCTTTTCTTTTTTTTTTTTTTTTTTTTTAATTTCCCAACGCACGTCATGAACTAATTGCAAGAATATCTCACTGTTTCCTGTGTATTAATCAAGAATAATTGTAACCCATTTGGAAGATTCTCCGATGACTTTTCGCGTGAATTAATTCTCAACTTTTTTTTTTTCTTTTTCTTTTTCTCTCTTTCTTTAATATGGATAATGAAAAAACGATTAACCATATTAGAGAAATATTTTCCATGAATTTATCGGAAATACCAGGCTATTTGCGATGATGATTGTGACACTCAAAGTTGGCAATGTAAAAAATAAGATAATACTGATATACCTGTAGGAAAACGATAAATACGTTACAGACTAAATCAAAAGATTTTTCTAGCGATATTGATGATGACATTTGTTGTGATAATGATGAAAGCACAGATATTGAGAATTTTATGCGAGAAAATAAAAAAAAAATACATACATACATACATACATACATACATATATATATATATTCATTTCGAACGATTACGAGCTAGATATAGTTAATCATTTCATAAATAGATTACCTGATAATTTCATTTTTTCTTGCGATAACGATCATTAGTTAATGGAGGGCAGGAAACAATAATTTAAAATAGAAAAAAAGAAAAGAAAAATAGCCGAGTATCGTACACGATTAACAATAAAATATATAACCCAAGAGTGGTTCTATCTATTAACTATATATATTTTTTTCTTTTTTACCAATTGTCTGTCGTTATGAAATCGAAAGTCCTCGCCATTTCTTTTCCTTTCCTTTTGTTCTGTTGTTTTTCTTTCTTTTCGTTATTTCGACCTAAAGCAATAAAAAAAAAAAAAAGTACAAAAAAAGAAAAAATAAATCGCACGCATTACACGTTCACGAATGTAAATTTTCATGTGAAACATGAAGTACTAAAATTTATGGTAGCTTCGAAGATAATCGTCTGTTGCACTTTCCGCTATGTAACGTGAGTACAAGGAACTCCCCGCTGTCGTGCCTAATAAACGAGCAAGGAGTCATTAAGGGAGCGAGCAGCACGACGTGTTTAATCGTAAGACGTGATAGCGACGTGTATTATAATTAGACCCTGGGCTCTATATCTACCTTTCTTCTCTCGGACGAACGTTACTTTATCATCTTTTTAAAATTGACATGAATTTGACACCAACGCACGCGTACCCATGACACGAGAAAGATCATTATCGCCATCGGCCATGGTTTATCGTTAAAAGCTTAGCTCGTATAAACGAGACACCTGCTACGTTGAAGAAAGAAAAATAAATTTGTATTATCTCTTTCTCTCTTTCTCTCTCTCTCTCTCTCTCTCTCTTTTCCCATCATATGGCACACCATCGACCTATGACGTAATCTACTAGCAAATGTGTTTTCTATAACAGATTCCAGTGAATTCCGTTTAAAAGAAGATAGGACTGCACAAATACACACACACATGCACGCACGAACATAGAAATAACAGAAAGTGAGAGATGGAGAGGGAGGGAGAGAGAGGGAGAGAGAGAGAGAGAGAGAGAGAGAGAGAGAGAGAGAGAGAACTACAAAAGCATTATGCGTAAAACTATAAACACAGAATGCATTTTTAGCAAGTCTTTCCAGATAGAAAGAGAAGATAAAAGAAAACACGATGATGTAGACAGAGAAAGAGAGAGAGAGAGAGAGAGACAAATAGAGACAGAGAGATTCCGTGAAGAGATTTTTCTAAACACAGATGGCAAGCAGATGCCGTTGGCACGATGCGTTATGAACGTGAGATTGTGCCGGGAAAAGTGGTTCTCGTTCCTGCGTTGCAACGTACTCGAGACGCAACCCAACGCATTCTTTGCTTCGGGATGGCGAGGAAAAAGATCCCAAACCGAAGAAAGATAAAGAGAGAAAGGGAGAGAGAGAGGGAGAGAGAGCACTTGCCCTCTTCTTCATCTTCGTAGAACTCGCCTCTGAAAGATTTCGAGCAAGGACGTTCGTCTGTCATTCGTACGAAGAAAAATAAAGAATATACGTACGTCGACCCTTTTTCGAATTACCGACCAGGATTGTAGGATTGCTTCTAACAAATAAAGAAACTTCACTTGGAGATATTTTCCTGTTAAACGTTACTGGACGACGACACAACCTTTCCGAGATATTTGTTTCGTTCGTTTATACCCAAATTTAAATGAAATATGGTGTTGTTGCGAATCTCATGCAATGTTATATACATATCAATGGCAAATGTCGTTACCAATTTCTTTGACGGCCGATACTGTAGGCAGCGCAGTAGTCACATGACACGAAAAGAAGATATCAGTCAACGCGTTGACTGCTGCGGAATTTTCGCAAGTCTTATCCTGAAGGTCACTCTCTCTCTCTCTCTCTCTCTCTCTCTCTCTCTCTCTCTCTCTCTCTCTCTCCTTCTCTTTCTCTCTCTTTATGTGTGCGTGTGCGTGTGTATGTGTGTGTGTGTGTGTGTGTCTAGAGAGAGTTTTTATTATTAGAAGCTTATAACGATAAATTATTGCGTCGAATCTTATGATTAAATAAGACTAGACCTCTTATCACTGATGTTAAGTTCTTCGTAACAAGTCGTTCAGTCGGCCAAAAATACTCTATTTTCGTTACAAAATATAACAAAAGAAAAGTTAATGATATATTTGCTTTCTCGAGATATCTCTCTCTCTCTCTCTCTCTTTCTTTCTCCGTTTTAGATTATTTAAGATATTATTATATATTATAGAATATACAAACTACAAAAGTTTT